>VZTA01009472.1:275643-405226 GCA_013398855.1 Mohoua ochrocephala
TTGTATGCCACCTTTTTCTTGGGGATATCTATTCTCCTTCTAAATATTTGACTAAATCCCTACCAGTCAGCCTCATATCATTGCATATGATACTTCTTTCCTTTAGTAATACAAGGATGAAATATTCACATATATGCTTTCAATTCATTGCTTTTCTCTTTCAATTATCTTCATACCTATGCATATGCTTAACCCATTTCCCAAGATGAACAAACTCAGAAGAAACAGAATGAAGTACAAAAATCTTCCATGTGATGCATAAAGGGTGTCTTTATACTCTGGTGACTTCAAAAGTACTCTTCCTTTTGTTAGAAGAACTATGTGCAGCTGTTAATTTTGGCTGCCCTGGATCACCCAGCTTCATCATTAAAAAGAAACAATTTTTGCTTCCAGTTTAATCTGAAGGTCTATCGCCTTGAGCCTCCATTCCCTTGTAAAAGGCAGACTCCAGGAATTCAGCAAGACTGTGGAATATTGAACCAGGAGTAAAATTGTGCACTGAGCACAAAGGAATCTATATGCTTTAACAAAATTGGTTTTCAGCTTAAAAATAAAGAATGCCAAATGATTGGCCTCTCGATGTGCATAGGGCTCTCTGGAACCATATAGTTCATAGCAGTTTTATTATTCTCCTGTCCTAATGTTGGCAGGGATCTGGGGTCACCTAATTGCAGCCTTCCAGTATACTTGAAGGGAGCCTACAAGAAATATGGAGAGGGACTATTTACAAGAGCATGTAGTGATAGGACAAGGGAGAATGGCTTTACATTGAAAGAGAGTAGGTTTAGATCAGATATTAGGAAGAAATTCTTTATTGTGAAGGTGGTGAGTCACTGGAATTGGTTGCCCAGAGAAGTTGTGGATGCCTCATCCTTGGAGCCCTGTTTAAGGCCAGGCTGGATGGGGCTCTGCTCAACCTGTTCTAGTGAAAGGTGTCCCTGTCCTTGGAACCAGATGATCTTTAAGGTCCCTTCCAACCCAAGCCATTCTGTGATTGTATGATTCTGTGATATATCAAACATTGCCTGCTTTGTTTGTCTTTGTTCTTCCCATGTCTATCTCTACGCTTAACTAGTCTCAAATTTGGCTGCTGTTCCCATGAAGATGAGTTACTTTTATCTCTGTTTCAAAACTGCCTCTGTCTAAACTACAATCCCAGCTTTGCTAAAACCAAGCCCTTCATGGTTTCTTACGAGATATCCCTGTTATTTCCTTTCTAAACCATAGTGCAGCCGTCAAGTGAATACTCTCAGTTTTCTTTTTTCTCTCTGACTTTAGTAGGAACCATCTCATCTCACTCTTATTCATTTGGAATGCTATAGGAACACCTTCTCACCTACTCCTTTAGATTAGGCTAACTCTTCCACTGGTCCTTCTAATAATATCAAACAAATTATTTGTCTGCATATAATTCCAGCCTCTGTCTAACACGTATAGCAGAAGGTATAAATATTTGCTAAGCAACTTGATTTTTTGACTCAGATCCTTCTAAAGAGTTAATTTTAGCTGTCGCACTGCTGGAAAATATGAACATATCCAGGTGCTAGTTTGCTAAACCACTGCCATTTAACAGTGGATAGCTTAATTTAATTCTTTCCTTGAACTTTGTATCTTTCTTTAACTATTTTTGTCCCCTAATATAGGACAAGGCACAAAAAATAGATTTCAACTGAGATGCTTTCCCTTTCTGCCTGTGCATATATTTATTCCCAGAACTACCCCCTGATAAAATCTGGAAAGAAATAAAAAATATATAATAGGTAATATGACTTATTTTCTGGCTGGAAAAATGTATGTCAAATAGATATGCACTGTCACATAGATGACACTGGATTTTGGGTTTGTGCCATATTTCAGCACCTAATAGCCAAGGTAGAGTAATTGCAGAAATAATCTATACAGCACTCTAATTTTCTTTCCTGCAAAGGTCGCTGGGCCTGTCATAATATGTTTCAAAATCAGTATAATTTTATTTTGATAAATAGTGTTATAAATTTAGCACCATGTCTAAGGATCATGCACATTTAGATAACAGAAAGAAGAACAAAATCTTTTAGTATTTAATTAGAGGTCAGTTTAATTAGGTTGGAATATTAGATTGCTACCTAGTGATATTTGTATGAGTCAGTGAAAGAAAAGGGAGAGAGAATTTATCTTTTTTTTGTACTAAATCTACATTAATTCAGTTCTTTAATATACTTAAAATTTACCATACAGAGATTTGCAAGCACATCTGGTAACGATTATATGTTTTACCTGCTCTTTTCATTTAGGTTTTTAGTTTTTTTTTACCTGTTCTTTGTTCCGGGCATAAAACACTCGGATTTGCTCTTCAGTAAGCATTCTCTCCTCTGCCGCTTTAATGTCAAATCCTGCATCTTTAATCTGCAATTATTCAGTTATTACTCACAGGCATTCGAAAATGGACACATACAAAATCATATGTTCTTGTAAATCTAAAGATTGATTGATTTTGGAAGCTGTCTTAAGTTTAAAATTCTCTGAAGTATTCTATCTTTGCCTAAACTGAACTTCCAGCCTTTCAAAACACTTCACTAAATTCAGGACTACAATATCCCTAAGTTATTGTTTGTGAAAAAATATAGTGCAGCTCAGTGTATGTAGTACATTCATTCAGTAGCTAATAATCCTTTTTATCTCACATTGAATAAACTCCTTTTGATCACTGTGAGTGGTTAACATGCAACTTATGCTGCAAAATATTATAAATTATATTCTAATCATAGTTGTTGCATAAATGTGCAATTGTCAACAATTGTTGTATTAGGCTAAACTGCTTGGCTTTAGGAACAGCAAATAAGGAAAAATGAAATCTACTTTATGATTTTCTGTTTCAAGCTCTGTTACTGCACTAAGTTCAAGTATTTGTGAGTGGTGCACACTTACATGACTTTCATCAAAGTTCATAGTCCATTGGTATGAGGCTTGTATCATATACTGACATTTTAACAACAAAGGCAGTGTCCAGCCCCAGTACTGATGGTGCCCCAATATCAACCTGTGCACCAGCACTCTGCTCTTCAAAAGCCCCTGCGGTGCTGCTGTGTGTTTTCCGACTGCCCTGATGGGGCTGACTGTGGAAACAGTGTAGGAAAACACACCTCGTAAGCCAAGTAGCAGCTGCTCCAGTTAAATTGTTTTCAAGCACCGCCTGGTTTTTTTGCCTTTACTGAGCTTCCTTCCTTTCCAGCTAAGGTAGAGTAATTGCAGAAACAACCTACATAGCACTCTGACTTCCCTTCCTGCAAAGGCCACTGTCCCTGTCATAACGCTTTTTAAAATTCTTATAATTTCATCTTGATATATATTGTTATGAGGCATTTTTTTGGTTACAGAAACAATATGAATCAATCTCCAACCTCTACTGGCACAGAATATTAAAGCAATAGTATAAATTCATATTATTTCAGGTAAAAATTACTGTGTTTTTATCATCCTTAGCAGAGAAGCCTTATCAGATTCTGTTCTAAAGTCTGGGCATAAATTAGGTTCTACTTACCCTTACATTATGTTATTATGCCTCTTAAATAAATAGAATAAATGAATATTTTAAAATTCTCTCTACCTTTTTTTTAATTTCTTCTACACGTCCCCCTAAGACATCATCAGGTTTTATAATTCCAACAGAATAAGTGAGTACTTCTGAAAGAGGGAAAAAATAATGTGCTAATTAATACGTTCATCAAAATAAATGCACAACTAAATTTTCCATCACTTACAAGTGAGTTTCTCTAGGTAATTCTCCATTTTAATATTGATATGGCCAAACAATGGTTGCAAAAAATGACTCCAGCACTTAAAGCATGTCTTGGAGTGCAGGACCAACTTTTTCTATCCCTGAAACCCACATTTCTCATGAAATTCTACTGTTCTTTAGAGGGGGAGCTAATATGGTGGAGAAATGCATGCATGCAGCTGAGGTGGGAAAATTTCAGTTTATGGTGGAGCCTTTGTCTAGGGAGAGCTCTGTGTGTACAATACTAGGAAAGCAAAAGGAATGAATTTTACCAATGAAAGTTCACTAAGTGAAAGTCTGTGTGAATATTGGAGATTTCCAGTAGAACATGTATTTCTCATCATAGTGGATGTTTGATTCCTTAATGTTGTGAATGCTGAAGGCATTGGCAATCAGTATCTGTTGAAGTCACATATGCTTGCCAGCACAATCTAATGTTTGAAACAAGGTGTTCCTTGCTGTAACAGTGTAGACACAGTGTTACCACATCCATCATATACAGGTCCCTGAAAATGGTCAGAAGGGAATATCATCTTTACTGAAGTTTACAGTTAAGCATTTGAATGTATCTCAATCAGATCTCAAAAACTGCGGAAGAATTTAAGGCAGGGATAATGGTAACAGCTTGTTCCCAATAGTAGAAACACTTACAGGCAACTGCATGTGTTAAGGAAAATATTACCGCCAAATGTTGGTGTATTACAGTGTCTGAGAGGTCCCCTACCCTGAAGCTGAACCTGAGCTAAAGCTCTGTTTTCTGACTTTCTGTCATGTCCAGGTTTTGGGGATTAGTGTGAAGTCTGTAGATAATTGCTAAGTGATAATACTGTACTACTAGGTCTCACAGGGTTTATGAGAAAAAATATAGGCTAAAGCTGAGGTCAGGAATGGGGCAGTTGAACAGCACAATTTAAAAAAAGCATGAAGAGAAAGGAAAAGGGGTGCCATGACTGTGATCTAATGCCTCCCACAGGGAAAAAAAAAGCAAGGTCAAGAAGAAGGAGAGGATGGAGGGGTTTGTTCCATCTCAGTGGTGCAGAATGGCGTTTTCTGAATATATGAAGCAGTAGGAACATTCAGTAGCTACAGATAACAATAAAAAAAGAAAAAATGTAGGTCTCAGCTCATGACAAACCTGAGATAAATCACAGACAGGACTTCCAAATGGGATGGTGCTTATTTTTCAATCTTTTTGGAAGCTTATCCTGCTACTGTGGATTTATGCTCTTATACAAATCTGTTCTTAAATCTAATCTGGTGAAAGAGTTAATTAAAATAATCTGAGATAGAAGGCAGGCCATTGCTTCGCTGATTAACTCTTCCAGTCCTCTCAGGTTGACCCCATCTTAGTATTCCACCTCAACAGAAGTACACAGCTCACACGGGGACTGTGTAGAAGTGACTTTCAGACCTGAACTTTACACAGGAAAATTCCCTGGCTCATATCACTTCTGTCTAAAGTCTGAATGTTCCTGGTGTGAGGGTGAAAATATTGATGATGACAGTCCAATACATGAATTCCTTACAGAAGAAAGCTCAATCAAAACTTTTCATTAACTCAACCAAAGGAGAGTCTATTAGTGCTAGACACAGACAATTATTAATCAAAATACATTAGTTCTCTTTCTCTCTGTTAACATTTCTAAAATAAATAAAATGTATTTACCCTCCTCTGCAGCCCCCTCAGACCCTTCTGATGAATCTTCTTTGAAAACGAGTTCTTCTACCTAAGGTAATTGCAAATGGAGTAAAAGTACATCACCAGTGCAAAGGTAAAGTCACCAAACACAGCTGCCACATCTTTACAACACCTTTCTCTTAATGTAAAAATGGATTTGCTACCCTGGAAAACAAACAATTCTAAGAAGGCCCTCTGGCCAGTCTGATTTTCTTTAACTGAGTTTCAGTTTGTTAAAAAGCTCTTTTTACTGTAAGTGGAGTTCTTTCATCTCCATTTTAACAAAACAAGAAATGAGACACAACTATTTCCCATGTCTTTTTTTCATATGGTGGAGTTACTAAGTTATATATTAAAAATACTTAGCCCTGAAAGAAAAGAGATTACTAAAACAATTATGAGCTGGTGGCATTTTGTCCATCTCTCCATTTCTTGCATTACTAGGCTAATCTGTAAAACTGTTACAATTTCATAAAGTATCATAATGGAAATGTGGGGGTTCTGAGGAGGACAAGCAACAAGGGAGGATTAACTCTGCTACTGCTGTGAATTCCAACAGTGGGGTTTTTTGCAGTGCAGGCTGTTGAGGTCAGACTGAGCTGTCCTTATGTCCTTCTGTTACCTGAAAGTCAGGAGTGAAAGGCGATGGAATAAATTTGTTGAATGGCCTTTGGTTTTTGTAGCAAACTATATTCATTAGGTACAGAGCAATCCCCATGGCTTTGAGCAACCTGATGTAGTGAAAAGATGTGACTGCCTGTGGCAGGAGGGGTTGAACTAGATGATCTTGAAAAGTCTCTTACAACCCAGATAATTTTTTTCTAAAAAAAAAAGAGCACATCCTATATATCACTTCACTGTTAGAACAAAACCACAAAAAATTAAACATTATCTAAACACTATCACAGACATTTAGACAAATGGTGTAAGTGTAATAAAAATACACACTTTTACATAAATATCTGGTTTATGAGTACCTCAGTGCGTTCCTTCTTTCCAGCTGCAATGTCCCTCTCTTCCTGCACTAGCTCTGTTACTGTCTTAGTTATAAGAGGAGCATTTACACCTTTCACCATTGCAAGAATTTTGCCATGCTGTAAAAGAGAAAATAACACTCTCATTGAGTTTTCGTCACTTAATTTACACATTTGCTTGAATTTTTGAAACACGCAATATCTTGCTAATTTTTTCCAGCTACAGGATCATTTCCTATGAAGGGAATTCCACTGAAGGGAATACCAACCTAACTACTGCATCTATTATTTCAGAATGAAACTTTTGTGCATTTATTTCCTTGCTTCCTTCTTTACCAAATTTTCCATGTTTATTTCTAGGCTCAACACTAACAGTACAGTTGGAAGCAAATGAACATATGGATTTTACTTGTTCTTAATTTCCATAACATGGAGTTTCCTGTCTTTTTTTTTTGTGTATGTGTGGCTCTTCAGTGCTTTCTCTACCACATTCAGCTACACAGTAATGAAGCTAATGGTGACCAAAGATACTGCTAACATCTCCAGGCAGCATTCAGATTCAAACCTGAAAGTGTCCTGAAAGTTTCATTATTCTTGGTCCCTACTTATGGAAATTCAAATCCTGGCACCCTCACGCTAAAACAAACCCCACCTCCTCTTGAGTGAGCAGTGCTCTGCAATGGTGTCCTAGGAGAATCAGCTTTCTGTGTCCATCAGTGAGAGATTATAAATATATGATGAATTGCTAGAGTTCCTCAAGTGTGAAAACACAATTTTATTTGTTATCTTAAAAATCTTATAATGCCAGGAAATGTAAACTCTCTTTCCCTGATGAAAAGTGTGCATAAAATAATAATTTCAGTGTAACCACATGTAGGCACTTTATGTAAGGCAAACCTGGAAAACTTACCTGGATTTCTCAGTAACTATCAAAGTAGTGACTACCACAATTCTTCTGTGGCAACAATTGTTCTGTGCAACAGCCACAACAAAAATGTACTCAAGAACCACCAGATTCAGACATGGGAAACAGCTCAAGAAAACAACATCTGATAGTACCATCCTACATACTGTAAAATGTTAAGATAGGATTTATACAGCTTCATATCTATTTTAAAATCTATTGAAAAGTTAAGGCAAAAGTAGTCAGCGCATTAAAAGAAACCGATGTGATGTACTTACAACACTAAAAAGAAACACAGGTTCACAGCTCTTCCTAAATGACTTCAGACTTTCAATGCTGTCAGCCTCTGCCTGAAGTCAGACCAAAAAGATTATTTTCTTACATAAGTGTGTATGCATATGCATATATATGGAAACCTTTTTACCCTCAAGAAAATCCCACTCTTACATACTTTGGTGCTGCAAACTCAAACTGCAGTCCTAAATACAGCTAACGGTCCTTATAGTGATGAAGAAAGAACTGTTTTGATAGCATGGGATTGTCCTCCCTTTATATTACAGCAATTAATCATGGAAAAATATCTTCTCTTGATACTATTTTCTCATGTAGGTTATAATAACATATATAAATGATAAAGTAGCCCATGTAGTCTTGATGGAAGAGATTATCCAGTGTATTAAGTTCTTTGTGAAATGTGGTCAACTGTATGAAAGCACATGAGATAGCCTCGGAACCTAACTCCCAGCATTTTTCATGAGTAAAAATTTCTTGTTTTTTCTGAAAAGTCCTTTCATCATGGAATTTAAAGTTTTCACTAACATAAAAAAGGATGGACTTGGTCAACATCTTGGAGAAACTGAGTCTGTGAAGCAAATTTATCTACTTTAAATATGAGATATAATACATTCATAAATATATATATGCTGCTAGTGTAAACAAATATTTTTATTACTACAGTTTTGTGATAATTTTTTTAATTTCCCCCTTTTTGTTCTGTTGAAAATGAAATACCAGGTAAAATTTGCAAAAAAGATGCAACAGTTTTTCAGTGATGTAAGAATTTTAAATGCAACGGTCCATAATGCAGAGACTTAAAACTAAAAGTCATATAGCCTGGCTTTTAAATATTTCTGCAATCTCATCAAGGAAAACAAAAGTTGTGGGGTATCAGCTCTTTTTTAAAATTATAGCTTCTTACATATTTATTACCATTTCTAATCTACTTCTAAACAAAGTCTTCTGAGGATATATGCAGGGAAAGCAACCAGGCCAAAATTATGGCAACTCAGTATAAGGACAGTAAAATGAAAGCTCTGCATATGCAGATCAGAAGATATATTTAAATCAAAATGTAAATAAAGTCCCACACAGGATTTATGTCCTTACCACGGCAAAATGTAGCACATTGTCTTCACTAAACTCGTTCCTCAGTTTTCTGAATAAATTCAGCACAGCTTTGCAAGGACCACACCAAGCTTGATACACATCTATTACTAAAATGTAATAGTTTGGAATTACAAACAGCTGACTTGTGGAATTTATATAATGAGACATTTATGTTTGATTTGAAGCAGCACTGGAAAGGCATTCACGTGGCTCTTTCAGTCCTCGTCTAGTCAATTAATGTATCATGAACACGTCAATGCATTCAGTGACTATATTAGTGGACACATACTCTTTTATTTCAATTACTTTTGACATTGAAAACCTACTTCAGAATACTATTTGAGATAATTAATTCAATTAGGAACTTTTCTCTCCTATTCCTTTTCATTTTATTTTCTCCTCTTCTTTTCCCACTGTTGGTTTTCATTCTTACCTAGACCTTTATTCTACACGATTTTTACCTCCCTGAGCCTTTGCCCATTACTATCCCTCTGTAGATATGATCCTGTTATAGATTTGTTCCTTTTACCAAAATACAATTCCTCAGAGACCTAGGAGACATAGTTATTGGACTGAGTGAACTGAAAACTGGGAATAATGCACATCATAGAACATGTACTCTCTAGAATGCTGCAGTATTAATTTAGTCTGTGCAAGATTTTACACACAGAAGTGTCCAGCTCCCTACCATGGAGAATACCATGTTGGAAAGGTATTTTCTAAACATTGATGTATAGCAGTATATAAAAAAAAAATTAGATAAATATGATTTTGATGAGTATTTATTGTATAAGATTCTGTATATTCATAAACATAATACATGATCTTAAGAGTCTTTTCCAACCTAAACAATTCAATGATTCATTGACTCTATGATATACATTTATAAATATGTATTAATGTAGCCTTTCTTTAAAAGGTATGGCACCAGTCTTCTGGGCTATCTATTAAAGATGATATATAAATATGGAAACCTGTACATATCCCCATGAGAGATTAAACAGAAAATATCAGCTGTTAGTACCTACTATACCATTCTTCAGCAGCATTTCATCCCACTGGTCTTGATTGGTTATTACGGTCTGAAACAAAAATGAATTAACATTTTAACATTTTAAAAAGGCAGAAAAGACGTCTGTTTCCCCGATAAAGTGGTTCAAGTAATTAGGATTTATACCTGGAGCTGGATTTCTTTCTTCTTGCCTGCCATTTCCCTGTGATTATAGGAAAAATATTAAAATCCAAAGCACTTTAAAAGTTTTTTAAAAGACCATGTGACATACAGAACTGATTCGTATGGTTCTCAAAATGTCACTGCCATCTGATTCCCTTAACAATTAACTCAACTGAAGCCCCTAAAACAATGGCAGTTAATGCTCCACTTCAAAATTCTGTGGAGCAATGTACAACTTATTTGCAAAATCCACATGGCACAAGAAACAGAAGAGAATTTTGTTTCTTAATCTGTTAGGGTGTTCAAAAGTTTTGACCTCAACAGTCTTTCAAGCTTATAATTACTCTGCTCAGAATAGCCACGGGGGCTTTGATGGGATGACAGCTGCTGTAACACTGGACCATTTCAGAAAAATATTGATTAAAGAGCTTCAAGTCTAATAACATCAAATCAGTCTTCCTGTCTGCTGGGATACATAAAAAGCCATGACATACGTGTGCCCCATAACTAAACTCCCAAACTGAATCCTGACACATTCATCATTCTGTCATTAATAGATAAGGTCCTTTATTTATTTATTTATTTATTTATTTATTTATTTATTTATTGTTAATAGATAATTAGCTGCGATCTGGGCAGAACAATGATCTCAGCCAAGGTACATATGTGGATGAAGTTTGACTTCAGCATGAGCAGCCTGAGTTTCTAGAATTCTTGTTTAAAATGGTGGTCTTGGCCTTGGGGAAAGTGTAAGTGCCCCTATAAATGTGACCTCCTCTGGCACTGTTATTTGACAAGTCAACCAGGCAAATAGGTCCAGGGTTTGAACTCTCCTGATACACTCACCAAAGGTGCTCCCTTCAGATCACAGACTGAGGCATAGCAGCCAATATGAGAGCTCTTACCCTCATGCTTGTTTCACATTTCATCTAAAAGTGGCGTTAAGGACTAAAATTTAAATGCAAGCTTTCTTCAAATCCTTTAAACCTGATAGTGGTACAAAGCATGGCATTAATTCCTATCCTGTAAAGACTCTAGGGAGATGATGCTGGCTACTGACACTGGAGGCAACTGGCAGGTGGAAATGTGCCGTATTAGTAGGAAATCTTCAGCAAAAGAACCTGTCTTTCATTGTTACCTTCTGTCACTGAGCAAAGACAATCATTTCTTTGCAAGACTGGTTCTGCAAAACATAAACCAATACGTGACAATGGTCTATACATCCCAATCGTTCTGCACGTGCTCCCCAATTAAAATATTCAGTCATACACACTCGGATGGCAAAGCAAAGCACTGCAGAACAGACACTGCTGCTGTGTGCAAATATGCAAATGTGCGCATTAGTCTGGCATAGTAGCTGCATGTGACAGACGTGTGAAGCTACACGTAACATCTATACTTCTACATAAAATTTTCACATAACATTCTCTCAGTAATGCAGTCAGTACTGTACTGATAAAACCTGAACAGACAAGGGTGTTTTCCCCTTTATCTATGATATGGGCAACATGCTTCTCTAACCTTGATACAAGCCATTTTTCCATCCACACTTCATCATGGACGTGCAAACCCTGCATCTCTTACTACGCTCTTTACAACCAAAACTGCTTCCTTGACCTAGTCGGATATAAAAATAGACCTGGGTGCACACTCACACTATCAAACTGATATTCAAATATGCACAGTCTTTGCAGATAGCCGTCCAACATCTTAGCACAAGCCCTCATCACACATGTACATGAAGACACCCAAGAGCTTGTGAGATTTTTGACATGCTCCTGTGTGTAGGTACCTGCATAGAGACACATAACTCCCTGAAGCATAAGCTCTTGTGTGTGACAGTGGATCCTTGTGTGTTCCTGGGTGGCACTCTGGTGGATCATCTGCCCATACACACACACACACACACACACATACGAACACACAGAGAAACATGTAAGTGAACAAATGCACAGACACACAGGCCACTTCAGGGCTGGCAGTGCTCTACACCAGATGCCATAACCAGGAGGAGCTCCCAGACGCTCGTGCACCCCGCGGTTTGACACACACCCTCCACAGTAAGCACACCACAGCAGAATGTCTTGGGTGCCACTCAGCCCTGGGGAGGGGCCCACTGAGGAGCAGACAGGCCCCCCCAGCCCACCTGCACCTGTCCCGGAGTAGCCGCTGGCCTGGGGATGCTCTGTGGCCATCCAACTGCCACCCTCAACGGCTCTAACGGCCCCCCCATCCTTCACCCAGCCCCAGCCCCGTCTCTGCTCCATCTCCCAGACATCATTTTCCCTCCATCACCCTATTTTATCAGTCTGGGGTTGACATAGCGCGGAGAGTTGAGCTACAGGCATGCTGAGAGGGAAGTGGGAACGGAGCTGGGGAGCGAAGGGGTGGGAGGAAGCGTCACGATTTCCCGCCCTGTTTGTCCTCTGTTTCCTTTACCCTAGGCAGAGTCGACCTTATCCTTTTAACATGTGAGAAAATTAGTCTTGGCACCTGATTAGTAATCTGCCTTCTCTCTGTGTTACTTGCAAATTATGAGACAATGGGGACTAAAAGAGGAAGCTTTTAGTGGGCGTCTTGGTGAACAAAAGAGGGTCTTGAAAGCCAAATAGTGGTGACTGCCCGTGCTCATATACTATCAGTGCAGGTCTGTCATCACACTGGTGCAGAACAAAGTTATCATTTTAAAGACCAACATTTGCATCTCAGGAGCCCCCAGAAAGTCACAGAAGATAAAGGTGAAGTTTAATTATACAACTGGAAAGCACAATTGGTCCAGAGTACAGTGGGGCTATTTTCGTGTATTAACTCTTAAAGGCATCACAACCGATGGGAATTTCTTTGTGGAGGTACAGGCTTGAGAATATTCACAAACCAAATGTCGGTGTCTCTAAACTGCACAAATTTAGTGAAATGTGAATTTCACATATGCACATTGTTACAGAACTATAAATTGTTCGTGCATTCAATTTATTTTTGAAACCCTGCCCAGGGATATTATGTGCTGTTATCTACCACATCTTAAGAAAATTTAGTTTCAGTGACTTTCTTGTTGCTTTTCTTAAGCTTTCTGGTATTGCTTGCCAAAGCATGGCTTGCAAAGCCCCAAAAGAAAAGTTACTTTTATTTCATGCAAATAATATGAAGAAAAAGGTAGGGAAAATGAGCTCTTAGAGGTGCTAGAATAGATGTTCTTCCTCACAGTTAAATCTTCCCAAGCTGAAGGATGTTCATTCTGCAGTAGTGGGAATGAGGCAACGTTTCCACAGAGCTGCAGCAG
The DNA here is from genome assembly GCA_013398855.1 of Mohoua ochrocephala. Lineage (NCBI taxonomy): Eukaryota > Metazoa > Chordata > Aves > Passeriformes > Acanthizidae > Mohoua > Mohoua ochrocephala. Next base: position 288,797 of record VZTA01009472.1, read on the forward strand.
TTTTCGATGCTGAGATTGTGCTATGTCCTAACATATTGGATGAGATCAACTAGGTGACAAGACAGATTTTGTATTCAGATGGGAAATAAGGCGTTTATATGGCCAACATAAATCACTTCCTAAATTTTTTACTGAAAAACCATAACTTTGGAACTAGTACAAGCTCTGCGTTGGCCTGCTTGGAAGTGGGACAGTGCCCTTGAGTAATCTTTATTTTCTTGCATGAAGTAGGAAAACAACTTTTGAAACCTTCATAGACATACAAAATTGGAAAGAGCTACAAAAGATGAGATATTTAACCCAACCGCCATGTGGAAGTTAAGGACTCAAAGATTAGGCTGTATTTTGGGGGTTTCCTTCACAAACTGCTAACTTTTTTATCCAGACCACTTTCTTCATGAACACTCACTTTTTCATATATTACAAGAAAACCCCCAAAAAAGTCTTGAAGAGAAACGCTAGAATGAGGTAATGCTCATGTACCAAATGTTAAAAGGCTGACACAGCCTGTTCTTTAACTGCTCTGTTGGAAGGAATTATATTTATGCTTTGGATATCACAAAACAGTTAATGTAAAGGGGTTTGGTATTACAAAATGCTGAAAGATAAAAAAGAATATTCTTCTTTAGGTCAGAGAGTATAGTTCTATAAAATTTTTAATGAATTTAATGATGACGTACTTAGCTTATGCAGACCAGCACAGTTTTTGTGGTCATTATAAAAGGCATCCAGAGAGAAGGGGTTAGGAGTTTATGGGGTTTTTCCCTGAACCAAAATGATTCAAGTTTTGTATAATGTATATGAAAAGTATAATGAAAATATGCAATGGACAAACCACAATGGATTCATGATGAATGACTGCATAATTTTTCTGAGTAACTTTTAAACTATTTCACTCCATTTTGTGCATACCACTTGATTTCAGGTCTGCTCTTTGTCATGAGCTGTTAATGTCTGGAGTGACCTAGTTCCAAATTACTAAAATTCTTTTACAAAGTAATGGGAAACATTTGTACACCCTGCTGAGACTTGTGACAAAACTAGAGATGCGTTTTTCCTGCTAGTCAGTCTTTTTACGTGCCCTGGTACATGCTCAGAACCCAATGCCTATGTAGCTCTGATGACTACCTGCTTGTAAACACAGTGGAAGCCTTGATCACCTTAATTTATAATATTTTGTGATCTCTTCTGTGTCTCTATAGTCCACATGTGTACTGATGCTACGATGTGTTCAATCTATGCCCTTCGCATGTTAGATTTCCTGCACGTGCCCTAGTGTTTCTCCTGCCTCTCTGCCTGGATTCACTCTAGGATTGCTCACGATGAGAGAACATCTGACCTTCACAGCTCTCCTGCAGAACTGTTCTTAGCCTGGCAGTGTAGCAGCCACTGTAACTTGAAGGTTCTGTATGTGTGTATTGGATTTTTCTGCAACAGCCGTAAGTAGACCATGGATCTGACAGCAGTGGAAGAGCTTTCTGATTTCTTGTATTTTTCTGGAAAACAAAAAGAAAGTATGTGAAATGGTGGGCAATTTAATTTCTTGAAATCAAAAGTAGCTGTTATGGTTTAAAAAGGGCAAAACTGAAGAATGTGATTTGTGCTGCTGCAAGTGCAGGTCTCTGTCACACAGAGAGTTGCTGGTGGGATAATTCTGTGCAGTAGAACTGTTTTGGTAAGCAAAGAAAGAGCATAAAACAAGCAAATAAACAATTTTCTGTAAGGACTTACTGTGACACACCAGCTCGTGTGCTCTCAAGGTGAGAGACCAGGTGACTCCAAAGCCAGGCAGTTCCTTTCTGAGCGGAAGCCCAAGACTACCACAAGTTCCAGCTGCGGAGGTTTGAGGAGCAATGAGTTTTGCCCATAAGTGGTGACTGACACAAGGGGTTTGACAGCTCGCTTTTAAAGAATGGCCCAGCTCTGTCAGTGGTAGGTACCTTCCCCTAATTTGCCCTTCAGACAACATGAACGGCAGCCCTAAAGGAAGTTATCCATACATAAACTTTTGCAGAGTTTGTACCACAAGAGAGGTTCATGAGTGTTAGTGTAGGATATATAGAAAATGAACAGATGAAAAGGAACCGAGCTAATTTAGTGATTAAGGCGTCTTTAGAAATACAGGCATTAATTCTTCCAAGTAATATGGCTATCACCTCTAGGACTGGGTATCCTAGAGCAAGAAATATCAAAGGTGTTTTATTTTACCTTACCCTAGAATCTCAAAATTATGTGAATAACAGCATGGTTAATAGTTGTGGATGTACATATGGTACTTTTATTTATTTTTACTTACAGTCTTTATTAAAGTTTTGAGTTTGGTAATCTGAGTATAAATATTTTCCTATATTAATTTTTTCTTATTCCTTGACTGTGTATTGATTCATCTTTTGAGTATATAAAACACATTCAACACCTTACATATTGATTTATAGAATATTAGAGTGTAACTTTGGAAACATCCTTTGTACCTATAGCATGTGCAAACCCATGAACACAAGAGTTTTGTGAGATATAATGAGTGTTTCCCAATAGCTTAAGAAACTGGTAACTCTGATGTGGATCATACCTAAGCCAGCTGAAAACAGAGTAGTGGTTTGCTCTCTGGCAGCATCAAATGCACTGATTCACCAGATTCACGTGCAGTTTTCCACTAGTTATATGTACAGGTTAGCCCTCTACTCTAAGAGAGATGGAGAAGGCTGGTCTTCGAGATCTAGAAAGGGTAAGAAAATGAAGAAAAATATCTTCCTGTATATCAAAAACCAAAACCCATGATATCAGGTAACAAAGGTAGATTGGAGTTCACACTAATATTTTTAATCGAAGGTAGCCAGTAAAGATACAACAGTGGTTTCTACTTTACCAAACCTAAAGATCTCCAGAGCCCCAGTTTAAGAACCTCCAGAATAGTTAAGATGGCTCAACTGAACTCAGACCTCTCTACATTTTAGGGATCCTCAGCTGGTAAAATCGTGTTGCATATTCCTGTTTTGACTGGGAGAACTTCATCTGCAAAGACAATCTGAACATGCAAAAAAGTATATGTGAAAAGCTTGACTATATTCATGGCATTAATTCCCAGCAGGACAGAATAAACAGGGGGATGGAACAATTGAATCATCTTCATACATGAAGGTGAGCACCAGAATTTGCTTGAGGAAAGATTCAGGGGATTAGAAACTACCAGGCCTGAAAATATGATGGAAAATTATGTGAATAATTGAGCTGTGATATAGTCCAAGCAAAATAAGCTGTTACACTCCAGTCGTGGGACAGGTTAATATCTGCACAGCTGTATTGGCTAGAAATTTTTGTAATATGTGAAGTACTGTTCCTTGCTAAGACAGAAGTGGAAATTAGACAGCACAGTAAAAGAGCCACTAAAAACTTTGCCAGAGACTAATTGAGGTATGTCTTTATGGACATAATGAATAAAATAATCAAGCAATTGGAGCACAATTTGGCTTCCATGAGTTTGTTTTGGTTTTGGATTTAAATTCCCTAGTAATTGGCACTGTGTGGTCGTTTAGAAGAAAAAGTAGGATAATGAGTAGTTTATAAAGAAAAAGAGTGCACAAGACAGAGGCAGTTGAACAGATGACATTGAGAAGGCTAAATCTTAACAAAGTTTTGTTAAAATGTTCTGAGTCTAAAGAACATGCCAACGGAATTGAAACTTTTCAAGTTGCATTCATTCAAGCTTCTGCAGGGAAGACTACACTGAATTCTTCTCTTTATTGCCTCTTTCAGACTCTGATCCAATTCACACAAGTAAAAGAGACTATATTTTTCTAAACAATTTGTTGTTTATCTGTTCTAAGTTAATAAAATTATTAGGGCCAGAAAACAGGTCTTGATACAATGTCTTCATTCATCACAACATTAAGCCAACTGAAGACTTCAAAAATAAACCCCAGTCCTCAGAAGACTGCTGGTTAGAAATGGTGAGTACTGCTGTGACATTCAGAAACATTTTTAATGTTGGATCTTGTTTCAGATGCCAGTTTCACATCCAAGGGTTTATGCTGGCTCAACTTTAATTGATGCAGAATTTATCTGCATGTAGCAGAGCTGCACAGGCCAGCAGTAGCCAAGCTTTGCACCTGGCACAGGCCACCTTTTGTGCTAAGGGGATAAATTTGAGGCATAAATGTCATGTGCCTCCCCAGTATATGACAGAAGCATGAGATAAACCACAAGGGGTCGTTTCTGTCGTATGTTCCTGTGGATGGGAAAAGAAAATCAGGGGTTTGGTCATATAGTGAGTGTTCATACGTCAAAGAGGATGGTCACTGGGATAGAGTGTAATAGCCACTTGTGAGCAGGAAGTTTTTGTGCTGCTGGTGATGTGTTTTTATCCACAGATGAAGGTCCTGCTAGAAGAGGATGATACAGAGCAAGTCTGTGGCCAGATGACTCATCCTATTTGTGAGCTGAAGCTTGGGTTTCTCCTGGGGTTTCCAGGATAGCGTGTGCTAGATGATCAGAAATCACCTCTGAGTCATCTCAAAACCAGATTTGCCTCTGCTGTGGTGGTTTCCTTCCTGTGTCCCTGCTGTACACAGTGCATGTGTACACTTCATGTGCATAGGAGGTGTTCCTGGTTGCAAGGATCCCTACTGCACGTGACTCCAGTGCCAAACACCCTGCTAGTCCCACGGGATCAACATAGAGGTTGGAGGTATAACAAACTTTTCCCCTGTGCAGGTCTTGAATACAAAGACAGATATGAAATACCTATATATCCCAGTGAATTATCCTCACTGATCAAATTTGATAGACTTCAAGACCAAATCTAATGAATTTCACTCTGGTACCTAACTGAAAGTTTATAATCTTTTCTCTTTCCGTGCATACTTTAGTTTCAGAGCTCTGTGTGTTACTGATAACACAGTATGTAAATATATAAATGCAATTATAAGGCCATCATACCTATCTGGGAGACTTCTGCTAATAATTTCTTTTAAACTATTCCTTCTCCTCTTCTACATATTCAAAACCTCTATCATGTTGCCAGCAGCTATTTGATCCTTAAATGAGAGAAGTTCTATCTTTATTTCAATTGTGGAAATAATTTTTATAGGCTATAAAAATGGTAATCTTGTTAGAAGTAAGTAATGGGTCTTTCAGATATTAGGTTCAGTGCTTTTCTCTGTAAAATAGTGTTATACACGTTTCTAAATTCAGAATTTTATACCTACACAATGGGTCTATTTGTTTTATATGAGTAGCTATAAATCTTCCTTCACTTTCAACTTAGAACACAAAGATAAAATAAGTTTTAAAATCTCATTGCACACATTTTTCACTTACATTTGTTCAATGCTCTCAATTACGCCCAGTTAATATATGTCATAACTATCTCATAAGCTTTCATTAACTAAAGCTCAGAAATCTGATATTTTTGCATGTCTCCTCCTAATTTCACTTTCACCACTTTGCCTGAAATTCTTGGCATCAGAAACACACGAAGAAGCAGAGTTACTTTAGTAACAAATGGCAGAAGTACATTTTTCTCTTGTATAAAATTTATGACAGCTGTTTATTTTTAACGCAAGTCAAGTGTTGCGTATAGCACAATGCAGTCATCAACACACCTAGAGTTTTAACCAACACACTTCATGAACTCAGAAATTTTTTTTCTGCATCTCAAACTGACTTGTAATTTTCACGTTAAAATATAAATGCTGTGTTCCAAAAAGGACACAATACGAAACTTCATCTCCAGGCCCAGTGTCCTACCACTTTGCTTAGCTTCAATTGTTTTGTTTTCCTGTGTGATGCACATTAGACAGGAGTGGTGACAGCAACCTGATGGGTTCAACACACTGTAATCCTAGAAAGTTGTTTGAAAGAGAATATCTGATATTAAAAACAACTGCCTAAGGAAGAATCTGAATTACAGAAATTTCTTTGTTGGATGCTTCCCTGTGACTTGGCCATTTAGCTAGACGGGAACGTTCCATACAACTTTTAAAATATTTTGTGTGTGTGTGTCTAAGAAACCTGGCAGTAAAACACAGTCACAGCAGCAAGTTACAGTCATACTGGAGAAAACACACAGAGATGTCTGCTCCAGCCAAGTGGAAGTTCTCAGATTTTCTTGTTTTCCTTTTAATGTCCGTCCAGCATCCATTCTATATCATTACACACTGGTTGCATTTATACTACTGAGTTGAACCATGTTCAAGAATATTCCCTGGCATTGGGCTTGCTTAGTAAACCTGTAAGCTCTTAGAATCATCTGTAAATGTGGTGAATGGTCTCAGGAAAGTATTTATCCTGACAGCCAGCACTTTTCATAAACGTCTGCTCGTGATCTGAAAGTTGCCGGGGCTGTAGGGACCCTGCTGTTTATTCCTATGGATATGGCCATGCTTGCTTTGACATGGTGCTCTGGCAATGTCTTAGCAAGCTCAATCTGTGCTCTGGGTTCTGCTGGACATACTAATGCTATGCTATAAAACACCTTTCTGCTTCTGCCCTCAAGTTGAAGAAGGGCATGGTGCTAGGAGAATGTCTGCCTTTCTCCTAACCAAGGAGGGTCTGAAATGAGTCAGAAGAGTTCATCTCTGTCTAGGACTCCTTGGGGACCACAGGAGTTCTGAGTATCATGTCCTATTTTCTCAAGACATGGAAAATGACTATAGTGATGTTCAGAGGAGCACAGAGTTGAAACCTCAGTCAGCTGCAGCTTGGCGTGTAAAAAGTCACTGTGTTTGTCTCCAGTAGGTCTTCAGACCTGAAGCCTGGGCTGGGAGGAGAGAGTCCCAAGCACACAGTCTCCAGCTTGTCTTTTGACTTTGTCACACTTCTCCAGCAGCATCATGCCAACCCCCAAGAACAACCCAGGGGAGGGGCCTTTCTCTCAGGTGCTGACATCCTGTTCTGACCATCCTGCTCGACAATAGGATCTGGCCTGAGGCTTCCTCCAGTATAGGAAAATTGAGCTTTATACCTTAAATTTTCTCATGGGAGAGAGGGAGGTTGAATGCTGAGGAGGTTTAGAGACAGGTGCCTTTTTATGTGAGGCAAGATATGCAGAGGCAGGGAATGTGCTGTAGCAGACAGGAGGGTGGAAGAGGGGAAGTCAGCAGCTCCTCCTCAACTGAGAGTCTCCTATGGCAACAGCAGCAGAGAAAATAGCATCAACCAGAGCTTGCCTGCTGGCAAACAGCCGGGGTCCCCACTGGGACCTCTGCTCCCTATCATGCTTGGCACCCTGATGGCAAGCACTTTGAAGTGGTTACAGCTGCCAGCTGAGACTGACTTTGGCAGGCACGTGGAATGTGTCTGGGTACGTGCTACCCCTGAGGCAAGAGCTTTCATAGCCTGCCCCTTCTTCATTTGCATGTGGGGCTTCCAGGGCTCTGCCACGCTCTGGCACCCACCACAGACCTCATCCTTGGTCATAAAAGGCATAAACAGACCGAGACATGGCAAAATAAGGAATGCAGCCTGGCTTCATCCGTAGAGAAAAGCCTGGGGAGTGCCCACCTGTCATGTGCTGTGCTGAAGGACAGTTCCCAGGTGGAGGAGATGCAGGTACAGATCTGCACCTTGAGAAGGACTGTGTGTACCAGATCTGCTAAGGGGGAGAAGCAAACCTAATAATTTGCAAAAAATGCAGGCAGGGTGGTTGCAAGGCTTTGATAGTTTGGTGCAGTGATTTATTTGAGCTCTATGGTGAGCTAGCCCTAGCCCTGTGCCAAATGCACCTTCGTGGCTGTGCAGCCAAAGAAGTGGCCTGCTGCACCCCTGAACTGCAGTCACCACTTTCTCATGTCTCCTCCTTTTTACCTGACTGCATACAGAGCAAACATAAATTTTTGTGGCATAGACAGCTATCTTTGGCTTGCTTTTGATTAAATTTGCCAAAAATTTCTACTACATTTTAATTAAAGAGGACCTGGAAACATCCAACACTGGAGTCCCATATGATGTGGCAATGATGTAAACCCCGTATTGCACATTTTAAAAAGGTAGATTATTCTGTTTCACTGGCAAGCAGCATATCCTTGGTTAAAACTGAGTAAAGATTCATTGTGAAACTTCTAGTGTAATATAAATGTAGTATTATTAATACAGATAAGGTTGTATATGATATTTGTATACATGTGTACACAAACAGAATGCAAACCTAGAGGAAGGAAGCCATATTATTTTTCAATATTTGAACTTAATTCAGAAAATCACTCTTGAATTTTCAGCATTTTTTAGTTCTTCCTTCCTGTTGCTGATTTTTGTAGTTCATTCCCTCCACCGTGTCCTTTGTTGGAGTTGAAATACAAATGATTGCTTTAGTGAAATAATTTATCCTGCACTTTTCACAAGTGTATTCTCTGAAATGAGCAGAGAAGTCAAATGTAAACACTTTAAAGTAGTTGCTATGTCACTGTGTCTTACAAACAAAGAGGATAAACTTGCCAACAAATGCTACAAATCCCAAAAAAGAAATAATTTGTAATTTCATAATGCAGCATCAATGTGCATATACCTTTAAAAACGACATCCTAGAAAACACAGTTTCATATTTCAAACTATATGCATATCATATGACAAAAGTAATTATCTTGAACTTCTTAAATAAATTAAATAGAATCTTTTGCAATCCATTAGATTATGAATAGTGCCACTTGCAAATTTTCTTTGTGTGGAATCCATCAATCATTTTTGAGTAATCAAGATTTTCATCAGCATCATTTTCAACAGGTGAAGTAACTAAACCACTTAAACGAGCCTGTTATGTCTCAGAGTGCAGGTGGATATGTTTTGATTACCCGTTGCCACAACAGCTGCCAGGGTTGCTAGAGGTGCCCCTGGAGCATCATGAGGCAATTCAGCCGTGCAGTGTGTGAACCACAGGTGCAAAGGTGACTTTTGGGGGCAGCTTTATGGACACGGTGGTTTTTAGCACTGCAAGTTCATCACAAAGTTTATCTGCATCACCATTAAAACCTCACAAGGGTATGCTTGGAAAACACATCTTTTTCTTGGTCCTGAAATGTCTTGTAGAAATTCTAGAGGCTTCGGATTGATTAAACTGCTTATGAGCTAAGCACAGTTGTGTCCTCCACAGAAAGAAAGTTTTTGCACCTAGAAATATATTGATGGATATTCTTTTCCTTTAAATGGTAAATTTCTGTTCTTGTTATATATTCAGACCTGAGTTCCTCAAAACACTTTCAAGCCAATCTGAGATTTTAATCTGTTGAGTCCTTCCCCAGCACTGGACACCCTGGGTTTGTGAGTTTTATTTCCATGGGGAGGAAGGTGAGAAGATTTATTCTACTTATGCTGTCCAGAATCTTGAACATTTCTAAACAAAAATATAATAACATTTTAAAAAAATAAAATGAAATGTTTTGGCTCTGAATGGAGTAGTTCATCCTGTCCTCTGTTTGTACTCTCTCTTTTTTTTTTTAATTGTAAAAGTTCAAAGCAGCAAGACAAGGGGGTTACGTGATGTGGTTAATGCCAGAGTCTTGTGGTTATGAATCATTTCAGAAGTTTTAAAAAATTGATATAATCTATCCCGAGCTGCTTGTAAATTGTGTTAGTACCTCAGCAGAATTGGATCCTGGAAAGAAATATGAATGGTGGAGGACTGGAGTGAGGAAATGGTGACAGCTGACAGAATGGTAGCGAGTTTGTACTAAAACTTCACACTTACTTTCTCCTACTGTTCTGGAGTGATAGACATGTAATATCACATAAACACCCAAGCAGCAGTGCAGCTATCAGTGCTTCTCCTTTCCTGCAGTCAGATTCTTTCTTTAGAGATTCTTTGTCCTCAAAATAAGAACCAACCGGAAAAAGGAAGGAATAAACTGTTGAGTTTTTTAAATTTGAGAATCTAGGTGGATTCTTCAGATACACCTCAGGTACCTTGTTAAAAAAAATTATTATTTGATATTTAATTAACATACACTTTGGAATAATCTCCTTAAGGGTACTTTCTCTTGATTTTTTTTGTTCTGTGATGCTTTCCTCTGTCATACTCATATTGTCCTACAAGAGTAGGAATTTTATACTAACACAATTAAGAAAACACTTGTTCAATACTTATTTAATGTGAAACTAGACTGCCTGCAAGTTGCCACTATACAGTGGTGTTGATATTTCCTGCCAATCTGTCTATTTCCAGAACTGGTAGGTTTTATATTAAAGTAATGTTTTTTGGTTCAGGTGGGTTTTTTTGGTTTTGGTTTGGTTTAGTTTTTGGGGGTTTTTTTGTTTGTTTGTTTTGGGTTTTTTTGAGCTTCAGTTTCATCATAATCTTAATTTCCAAATCTGCTGAACAGAGTAGGGTGTCCTGAGCTTATTCTCTAGATCTGACTGCTTCATAGAAACCTGTACTGGCAGCAGAAAACCAGCAAGTGGCATTAACTGCATTGGAAGAGTCTGGGAAAGGGTGAGCAGAGAGGCAGCGGCTCTGGCAGCTGGAAATGGGCATCCCTCAAAAACACACAGGTCGTGAGTAATGGTGTGACAGCAGTTTGATAATGCCTGTGGATGCAACTCCCTTCTGTGGCAAATTTGAAATTACCCGTTAAACAAAAACCACCAGAGTCAAAATTGAAGCGTCTTAATAGCAAGACTCGAGGAAATTAATTTTTTTTTTTCTGTTTGCTAAGGGAAGCTCTTTATATATACCTTTCAGATGATAACACAGTGATTTCGAGAATAACTATAAAACCAAAATAAAATAATGAACTGTGACTACCATGTAAACCCATTCATTTCTTGTTCTTCCTTCTTCTGTCACAGAAGAAACTTCTTTACAAATGTTATTTAAAAAGGTGCCACAGAGTGGCAGTCTCTTTGTTTTTGTGGAGGAAATATTTCTTCCTTTCTACCTTTTTTCCCCAGTCTGTGTGTATGTTAAATTTTGCTTTTCTCACTTTCTCGTGCTCTTTATCTTTTGAGTTTGGATTGTATTTTTATCATCCTTTTATATCTTTCAGGTTCTAGAATCCATGCTGCCTCACTGGATTTCAAGCTGGATAGTTTTGATTCATGTATGCGTATTTTTGTCTTCTGAAGTTTTCTTTTAAGTTAAAGTACAGTTATAACTGAAAGAAGAGTTTGCTTTTTAAAGAAAATTGGTCTATAGCCTGTGTTTAACCATAGGTTCTGGCTTGCCTTTAAATCTTTATTCACGACTCATTGAAATGCTTCTTTTACTAGTAACTTCTATCTGCTCAACCAGGCTTTCTGTCATCAATCGTATTGCCTGATCAGCCAGAAGAGAAAAATGCAAAGAACAATATTACAGTAGCACTGATGTGCATTTCCATAGCTTTAATAGGATAAGTGTCAGGGCTGATGCGCTTCAACATCACCCATTGCAACAATACTGGGAAGGGGAGGAAGAAGACAGCCGAGCTGGTTGACATTTATGTGTGTCTCTTATGCATGATCAACTTTGCATGTGCTCCCAATTGAAAGCCGGAGTATCTAAAGGAGAGGATTATGTAAAGTGAAGATTACTACTCTAAACACAGCACTTACTAATGTAAAGCTGTGGATGGAGGACTACTTTTCTATGAGAAAGGACAGAAAGACTGATGCAGACATGAGAATTCACTGTGTAGTTTTCTAGCTGACTAACTTACCATTCTGAAGGAGACATGGGGAGGGAAGAAATAAATTCTCAAAGCATCTCAATGAAGCAACTCAATTACAACTCACCTCAGATTCTCATCTTCTTGGTTTTGCTGATTACTTTTATTTTGAAATATAGGGACTGATTTCAAGAATATCCTGACTCTACCTACTTTGCAACTTGATTGTTGTGATTAGTGATTAATATTGAGGAACCCGAGACCAAATTCCATCTCTTCACCAGCTTTACTCTCATGCGAACAATGCCATTTATGAATTCTGCATAGCTCCTTTCAAACACCTCAGGATTTATCAGGATTGTACTGCCCACTGTAGTTCACTTGCTGTAAACAATTCCAAAAGAATATAAAAAGGTATAATGAGGCCACGAACAGCAAATCTTAAAGCACTGGAAATTAGATCAGTTAGGCAATTTGCAATAATTTGTGCGATGTGAAGGGCGGAAAGCTGGAGTGCTTGGTCTGGGAGTGTCAGAGGGGCAGCCTCTCAGTTTGGTTGTTAAAGCCAAGAATGGATGGAGATCGGGTGGGCTCCAGAAGTTAGACTGAATAAGGCAAATGTCTGGACTCTCTGAGTGGTGGAAATGACAGATTAGTGAGTTCAGATGTTAATTCTCCTATTTATCTGAAACACTTATTTTTTGAAAGGGCTGGACTGCCTGCTGAAAGTACCCATCTCTTCAAGATAACTGGCTTAAACTGCACAGATATCTTTTGGGTGGCCACAGCAGCAGTGAGTGACTTTGTGACGAACGGGAAGTTTAAACAGTGGAAAAACAGGGAGCGATAACACCAACCACAGAGTGATTCATTGCAGCTGAATGGAAAAAAGGTTTTGTAACCTTCTCTAATCTTTTTAAAAAACACTCTGTTAAATGTTATGCACTGGTGTTCTTTTTCGCAGTGTGCTTTCTGACCAGTAGATTATTTGACATAATTGGTTTGTGGTAGCTCCACTGGTATGAGGGATACTCTCTGTTCTGGGTGGGGTTTTTTGTGGTGTCTGTGAGGGATAGCGAAACGTAATCTGTTCAGAGGCCAGCTCAGCTCATGGTGAAGAACCTGACAGACCCTCTTTAAAACCAGAATGTTGGAAGCATAGAAACTATCCAGGTAAGTTTGAGAATGCCACTTGGTGGTTAGGCTACCACTGAGGAAGAAACAAATATGAAAGTTTGTAAGATGGTTTCTGAGAAGCTGACAAGTGGGCAAATGCTATGGAACATAGTGAAGAAGAATGGGAAAACAGTGCTTCTGAGTAATCCCACTTGAGTCTTTCATGGCACCAAAACCAACAAAAAAAAGTCAGCATACCACCAAGTACCACAGTTCTGTTAAACAAGTTTGAAAATAATTATGTCAGAAAGGCTTCTAATGGTGTCACATTTTGAGTCATCTGATATAAATGATTATGGTATCAAACATATAAAGCAGTTATTGAAAAATGTGTCTAAGTGACTTGAGTTAATAATTGCATTGTTATAAAATTTCATATTGTGGTGCCCTTCGTGTTGTCATAGCTATTGCCTATGCACGTACAACATTTTGCACAATAAAACTAATGTGCCACTCAGCATGACAGAGCTGAAGACTTTTTTCTTTGTGACATTGCAGGAAAACCTACTTGATAAAACAGAAGTCAAATCAAAAGAAAGAAATAGTTATGTGGCTGGGCTCCCAGTTGCTGCAGTGCTTGTTACCTTTTAATTAAAGAGTGGGGGTCATTGGGTACTTAAAAGAAGGGCAGCTGCATGCTGGACTACAGATAAATCCAGAAATGTTACACACACCCTGCTGCAGATTTGCTGCAGGGCAACAGATATTTCTTCACCTATGAAATTATTCTGCTGTGTGAGTTCATTGCTAGCTTTCCTCCTCACCAGTGAATCAAACTGTTAGCACCACTTCTGCATTACTTCCAGCAGAGTTTATATTGACATAAATGAAATGTTTTAAAATACAGCTGTGAGCTTCTAATTTCCATCAATATTACCAAACTGCTCACATTTTCCTCAGACAAATTTTGCGTGTTTCAGCATCTGGTTGATCCTGCCACTCTCCAACGAAAAGTTGGTCATCTGGATTTTCTCTTTCGTTTGGATTTTTTTCTTTTGTTGCTGTCAGAAGTTGTTTCAAAGGAGGTGCAAAGTCAGTTTCTGACATATCATCATTATATTGGCAATTTTAGAGGCAGAGATAAGCTGTGTTCCTCTTAGAGTCCTGGTGCAGCCTTGCTGTTCTCGATCAATTTTCACCTTTAGAACAGCACATTTCATTTACTGTGCAAAGTGGGAGGACACATCTGAGAAGCTCATAGCACCTTCAGCATCTTCCACAGCGCCGACCCCAGCCATGCCTGACAGAACTGCAAGGACCTCTTGCGTTCTTCAGTCTCAGGGCATCGATATTATAACAAATAGCCTTGAAAATCTTGACATCCCTTGCGTTCACCACTGCCTGCTGTTTCAACACACAGTCACCTGGGGCTGATGCAAATCGTCTCTTGCTTGGCACATGGAGATTATATCAGTCCAAAGCAGTAAGCTCGCCTACAGAATGTGCTTTTGGAGGTGACTGTTGATGTGGTCTGGTGACATAATCTACACCACATTAGGATGTCCAAGAATGCTGCCGGGGATGTGTAGGAGTCCCATTCATCCTGACCACCGTCACTTCTTTCCCTGTAATACGAAAATAATAAACCATCACTGCCACAAGTAGGTCCATAGCTGCAGGCTGCTGTGTATGAAAACATGAAGCTCAAGTCAAAGACTGACAAGGCTACTGTGTGAAACTCTGACATTTCAGTTCCCACTGAGAATTTAATGGCAGAAATTTCTCTGTAGCTCTCAAAAAGTTCTGAAATCATTCATTCTCTGTGATGAAAATTGGGATTTTGTCCTTGCCAATAAACTGTATCAATGTCTTGGTGATATAAGTGCTGTTAATACTTTGTGCCATTTAGTCTCTGGTGGCTCCAGCACTCTTACCGTGCGGACCTGCTGACCACTTCCTTCCTGATGCAGAGGACACGAGGTCCGATACACCCAGCTTGCACTTGTGCTTTGGACGTAGTGAAAAACAGTCTTGCAAAATGTCTGCCTTCCCTGAACGTTCCGTGGGGAGTGGTTGGTGTGTTAGCGCACCATGGGTGAAGGTCCTCCACCTCGGTACGGGCTCCAGCCAAGTAATTTACTGACATCTCCTGCCTTACTTCTTTCCAGATGTATGTATCATTTTTGAGACACACCACCTTCCCATGTAGAGAATCTCTCCTGGCATTCTGATGGACAGGAAGTCTAAACATTAGACAGGAAAAACTGAGTGCATCAGAATAGGGCATGGAGCATTCCTTGTCCCTTCTTCCCATTGCTGGAACAGAACAATCATGCAGCTAGAACTGCTCGGGCTTTGGTTCATACTGAGCCAGTCTGGAGCTGTGCAAGGCAGAACACTGTGACAGCAGTACTGCACAAATCCACACCTAACAGTATTAGTCTTCCTCAATATCATTTGGAAACAAACTACTCTCGTAACGCTGTTACACAACACGAGAGAATTTGGCAAGAGAAGAGGGGGAGTTCTCTACAGCTCTGATGGATGGGAATAAGTGAAACTAATCCAGTAAAGAAGTCTGCACTGTTAATTCCTTTGAGAGTCCTGAAAATTGTTTTTCTGTGCCTTTTCATGGTGCCCACTGGTTTATCTGAGGACATATAGTAGCATAGCCCCTTTAAGAGCAACAAATCACAGAGTGACAGAATGTTCTCATGGTATTGTGGTGTGGCACACTTACACTTCAGTTTGGGGGTTAATGAGTTCTTTCCTCTGAGAGCTTATACAGATTTCAGGAGGCATTCCCCAGAGCAGCTGACATGGTTGTTTAACGATTGCCAAACTGAATGCTTGCGTCATTATTGGGTTTATTCGAGATATTTGCCAGTGCCTTTTCTAAATCTGTGTAGAAAGGGTTTCTCAGGTTACCACATGGATTAATGGTATATTTCAACTTCTTGAAGTCTTACCATATCTTTTTATATGCATTCACATATTTTTTCTGACTGGCTAGAATCAGTCTCATTTAATTCTCTGAAAGTGTGTTTTGTTGGTTCTGCTGGCTGCTTATACACTCATATTCCCACTGCCCTCGCTCCCAGGAACACGTGCCCAGCTATGTTCCACTGGCCAGCTGGCAGCACCTCCTGAAATGCTCCTACTGCAAGGATATTGCTCACCAGAAAGCAGAGGCAGGGGCTCACCCTTAGCAGTTAGGAATGGGGGATATTTTCTTCTGGTTTTGCAGGCAGAATTGATGATCCAAAACTTGCTGGATTGCAGCAGTGTGTGGATTTTATAGGTGGGAAGCCCTGAGGGCTCTCTGTTCTGACTTATAAACTCAGCAAAACATGCCAAGCTCTAGCTTAGCTAGCTGTGTGCTAGAAGAGTGTTTCTAAAGTCCAAGGATGGTGGCTTTACAGCCTGATGACTGGTGTAACCTGCACCTATTGGGTGCTTAAGTCAGACCACTCCCTTACTCCTCCCTGACTCCTCAAGTTGTTCCTGCGCCGCAATTCCCCAGGCAGAGCCCGTGACTGCACTCCATATCTGGATTCCAGAGTGATGCTGCTGGGGTGGAAGTGCCTCCACGCCACTCCAGCTGTAGCCTTCTCTGATGGCAGCTGCTCAGGGAAACGTCAGCACATGGAGAATGTTCAGGGTCTGTTACCTGCTGGCAGAAAACCTGGGACGCTTTGATCAGATCGCTGCTGGCTCATGCAGTGTGGGTGTGCAGGAACAAAGGTGAGCTGACAGCATTTTCCCAGGAGCTATTTCATGAGGAGCTCACCGCTGCAGAAGTAGGTGTAGAGGATGTATTGCTTTCTTATTAGATTATTATTCCCTCTGATCAGACAAGATCTGATTAAAAAGATTTTATTCCGTCTGATAATGAGAGAAGAGCGTTCCTTTTTAATTTAATTCCTTTTCAAGCTCTGCGAGTGCTAGTAGCAGAAAAATTCTAGAAGAAAACGAATGGAATTTGTTATCTTTATACTTAATAATAGAGATATTCTGATTTCAGAGGTGATTTCAGAGGGCAATTCCACTCTTGGAAGGGCAATCCATGGTTTTGGTCTAGTAAGGCTCTCCTAAAAATGTCTTTAATATCTCCCTAGCATTTCATCTTTCAGGCACCTCTTTTTGTCAGATAGCAATTTTTGCCTATCTTTGACCCCTCAAATTTTGTTAGCATACTTCAGAGACACATTTTAAGGTACCTCTTTTCTTTTTTTGTCTTTATTTTTCTCTTGCTCTCTCTTAACTTCTTTGTCATTTTAAATAATAAACAAGTAGATATTTATGAGTTGCACTATTCCTTCTTTTCCCATTCTCTCTTGCATTGTTTTATCTTGACTTTTAGTGGCTTAAGTTTTATAATTGAACTGTTTCTCTTTTATAAAACCTAAGATATTTTTGGTTTTGTTGTCTCAATTTTGCAGACTTCTAAGAGTTCCTTCCTCTATGTGATTCTAATCTTGCTCTAATGCTTCACAAGCAGATACTGCTGTTTTGAGATTATTTTGTAAATTATTCTCATATTTATACAGAGTGTGCTGTCAGAGGAATCCACCATCAAGGCTGTTCAGGCATTTCAACAAAAAGCCCCTGCTTTGGCACAAAGATTGCCTTGTGAGTCAGAGGGCCGTGTCCATCCCGTATACATGATATGGGTTTTAGAACAAAGCTTTTGGGTGGAGGTGGTTGCACGGTGGGAACCTTCTCAAACTGCAGATGACACATCTGTGAGCAGACACCAGGTTGAGTAAGAGTTTTTGTTACCCAAATAAGCTTTAAAGCCATATAAATCTTCCAGAAAGTGATTGTAATCACACTGTAACTTTGTTTTAAGGCAATGGTTCTCAAACTTTTTACTCTCCAGCTTCCTCCTGCCAGAACTTGGATGGCAACAAATCAAATAAGTCAAGCATTAGGGTAACCAGTAACAGACTAGCTCAAGTCTAGAAACCTGGAAAAATTACACTGAACTTTCTGGTGCTCAGTAAGTTAGTTTTCCCACCCACAAACATAAAACCAGTATTTCACCAAGCAGATGAAAGGAAAACAGACAATGAGGAGATGAATCATGTGCCATATGATACCAAACCACTCATCTTTAAAGAGAGCAAGAACTACTTACAAAGTAGTAAGGTATTCTGAAGAACCACATGCTAAATCCATGTTTTCATCTGGGATAGAGTCAATTTCCTTCTTAGTGGCTAATGCAGTGCTGTGTTTTGAATTTGGGATGAAAATAATGTTGATAACACTATCATGGTTTGGGTGTTGCTGAGCAGTGCTTACCCAAAGTCAAGGACTTTTCAGTGTCCCATTCTCTGCCAGGTGCACAAGAAGCTGGGAGGGAGCACGGCCAGGACAGCTGACCTGAAATGGCCAAAGGGACATTCCACAGCACAGGCTGCCGCACTCAGTATGTACATAAACTGGGAAAAGTTGGCTGGAAGCCCTCTGATTGCTGCTGGGGGACGGGCTGGGCACTGATCAGCAGGCGGTGAGCAACTGCATTGTGCATCACTGGTTTTTCTTGGGTTTTATTTCCCTCTCTCCCTCTCTCTCTCTCTCCTTTTCATCACAATTATTGTTTTTATTATCATTATTAGCACTATTATTATATTTTACTTTATTTTACTTATTAAACCGTGTTTTTCCCAGCCCACAAGTTTTGCCTTTTTTCTAATTCACCTCCCCATCCCACTGGGGAGGGAAGGGGAGGGAAGGGGAGGAAGGGGCCATGTGGTGCTTAGTTGCCACCTGGGGCTAAACCACGCACATAGAGCAAGTCATTAGATGTGATGTTACAAAGCAAAAGGTGGAACATAAGTTGTACAGCGAAATTTTGTTCATCAGCCTAAAATTTTGAAAAGTTTTAACCTCTACTGATGTTACTCTTCTCAGGGAGCTGGTGGGTGAAATGTCAGGGGAAGGGAGAAATTTGAGATTAAAAAACTGGCAGTTTTCACGTGTCATTTGTCTGAAAATTTATTTCTCCTTTGAAAGGTTCTATGGGCTAGGGGTAAAGTGCCTTCTTACAGATAGGAATGTTTTTAGGGTAACTGTGGAAGGTCGCAGTAGAGCCAAAGCAGGAAAGTGCCTGGTGACTGATGTTGCACAGCCTTGTTTATGGGACAGACACCACCAGCCTGTGCCCTGACATTTCATGCTTCCACAGCAGAGTCAAAGGACAGAGAGAGAGACATCAGGAGCAGGAGATGAGTCCATGAGTCATCTTGGTGTTCCTCATTGCAGAAAAGCCTCTTTCCCAATTTGTTTCTTCATTTGCTCTGTCCAGGGTACACAAACCATAACCCGCTTAGGTTAAGTTTTGGAAAGGGGGCTGGAATGATTATGCCAATGGAAAAACAAAATGTGGAGCTTGTGAAAATTCCCCTTTCCTTCCAGCTTTTTTCCAGTAGGAAGCATTTTCACCTGCTGGTTTCCATATTGCAACATTTCAGAGGGGGTTTCCACAGATAGAGGATATGAAAATAAGAGAGGAAGAATTGCTACAGGAAGTGGATTTATTAAAACATTTGGCTAAAGGATTTTTTTGTCACATCTTTGAGCAAACAAACTGTAGTTGTGTGCTCATGTAAGACGTGTCACTGGGCTTGATACTTCTGCCAAGCAGAGTATGAAAACAAGGCAGCATGTATTTTATGCTATTTTTTAATACCATAGAAAGGTTCTACCTTTCCGTAGTGTTTTTTTTTAATTTTGTGGCTCAAAAGATTAATGCGATTTATTTCCATGGAGTTTTAGAACTTACAAGGTTTTATCCAGCAGTACTATGTCTTGGAAAGCACAGATCAGCCTTTCCAAATACTTGAGAGAAATCATGAATGAAAGAATCATCATGCAAGTCAATGCCTTCTAGTCTATCTCCTGCAGCCTTCTTTCCTCTGACACATTCATCATCTCCGTCCTTGCCTGCCAGGACAGAAAAGCAGACAGCTGTTGCTAGCACTACTCTTGCTAGCATTAAGGCACGGGAACTCCCAGCACATCTTTCCTTGTCAGAAAGAAAATTACTTCATCTGGAGCCCAGCTTTCCCCTCTTCTGCTGTGTGCAAGTCTGTTTGCGTGTTTCTACATGTACCTTGGTGCTCCTGTGTGGTTTTCCATAAATGTTTGTAAACAGGAGAGCTCCTACAGGCAGGGATGCCATCTCAGTCCCAAAAGAGTCAGAAGCTGCAACTCTTTCATCGTGTACAACATCAGCATCCCCTTCCTGAGCTGTGGCTCTTGTCCTCTGGTTGTCAGCCTGATCACAAAATTTTTGGCTGATGAGCGAGATGTTTCTGTACAATTTATGAGATACCCTTTGTGTGACAACACATGGTCTTGACTTACCATGGATTTAGTATGTGGCTCCTCACTGATAGCTGAAAACAATGTAGTAAAAAAGGCATGAAGAAATTGTAGGGGGTTTTTTTTTTGCTGGTCTTTTGTAGCTTTGACATTTTTTTAATTTTTTTTTTTCATGATTTCTCTGGGTTTACTTTTGTCTGGTATTTATTCTCTGTGCAACAATCATTGCAACAAATACTGCCCTCCTGTAGCTTTTCTGCAGTGTTTTCACCCATGTGCCTATGTATAAAGCACTTTTCAATTTCCTTCATAATGTTACCCACACGTAGTATGCCAGATAGCTGCTCTGTGGCTCACAGTGGCACTCAAAGCCCCAGACTGGAAAGTATGTGATAAAAGGCAAGGACTGTAGTGTGTTTTTATGTTTAGGGTTGACACAGAAAAAAAAAAAAAAAGGGATAGCTATGACAGTATCTGTTAGTGTTAAGAGTGTCATTGCTTGAGTGAGGAAGAAAGAAAAAGAGAATTGGAGTATGCCTTTGTTTTTTCCTTAATGCATCTGTTCCTTCTGCTTGTTTGCAGAGAGGGGCATGTCCATCTGACAACATCATCAACATGACCTTTCTCTGTGAGCAGGCACAAGTAACAGATGAATCAGAAGGAAGATATGAATTAAAACCAGATGTCTCTTGTGCACCACCCTCAGCACTGTTGAAAAGGGTAAGCTCAAGTTAGGTCGGAGCAGGCCACCTGTATTAGCAGCGTAGCTGTGACAGCAGTGAGCACACCCATTTGTGTGCTAAGAACCACCTATAGCTTTCCAGCAAACTAACTTAGGAAGTCAGGGATACAAATGGGATTTTGGTTTTGGTCTGCTTGCCTGCTCTGTTTATACAGAACTTCATGCAGAGAACAACAACAGAAGATACACTTAGCAGTTTGATATTCTTTGCTCCAGAACATCTGAGGGTTTTTCCAGTCTTCGTAGGATATCATTAAAAATGAATGGGGTGACTAAATGGCTTATAATTTTACATGATCCTTTGATGTGAAAGCAATTATTAATGTCTATAATTAGCTCCAGAATTACTTGGGTCCTGCAAGAGGCATTCAAATCAACATTTTTAACTGTTTTTCAGGGGACATCATTATATAATTCACAATAAGAATAGTACTGTACAATCTGAGCTCAATATTATTGTCCTTTCAGAATTTATCTCTCAGACCATCCTTCTGAAGGGTGATCATTTTTTATTTTAACCAGTTTTTAAAATGCTTTTAAAGATCTCAGCAGGGGACTGGGTATTGAATAAAGCTTATCTCCATCACTTTAATGTGAGTCTTAGATGTAACAACACTGACATCAATGCTTAATCCATTATCCTCTGAATTAGGAGGACCATAGTGAGATCTGCACATCCACTCTCCCATTGTCTTGTCTGCCCACAGCCTACCCACTGTGGGGCAGAGTGGGAAAGAGAGAAAGCCTTGATGCTGTGCAAGCTCACTTCATCTCACCCAGAGCTAGTGCTGCATGCAGCCCCGTGGCACCCAGGCAGGGCAAGCAGAGCAGGCCCAGTGCCAGCCAGCCAGCCAGTGGTTGCCAGACAGCCGTGATGGGCAACTCAGCTTCAGCATCACACCAAGAAGTCAAGGCAGTGGGTCAGGGTTATTTCATCAAGGTACACAGCCAGGCACAGGTAAAAAATGCCTGGCAATAGCAAAGGCAAGGCTGTCAAGACGTGTTTTGTTTGCACGGCTGAGGACATGCATGTAATTTCCCTTTTTCGCCCCCACACCTGCACACCATGATGGTGGGCTGATAGATTATCAGCAGACTCACAAGCAAGGTCAGATGACTCTGATCTTTACCAGATAGGTCATCCTGGAAACATTGGTTAGTGAGAATAGGCAATGACACAGGACACTTTCTCAAGGAACAGATTTTTTATTTAGCCCCAGGAGTATAGTAAGGGAAAACCAGTGTACTTGTTGCACCACCTACAGCTTTGCCAGTTTTTCTAAAGGCTTTGGTAGATCCAACTTTAAAATCTGTCCCTTTGCACTTCATCACTGTAATACTGAACTCTAGGTCTACTTGCTGCCTTTGAAAATCATGGGCTGATCAATCTGTTGTTTGAACAGGAGTGAACCTGGTAACTCTAGAGGAAGACATAAGACCAGGATTTTCAGATTTTGGACTTGCTGCTGGACCCTGGACACCTCATGCTTTTTGAAAGAGGCAGAAAGAATCCTGAAACCATCAGGCCTTTTCAAGAAAGTTTTTTAATGTAAATGTAAAGGTAAAAACATTTATTCGGGATTGACAGAGTAGGTGCAAGTTCTTTCATTCAAAGAAATGTCATAAATCTGAGGTGTTAGTAGCATTACTTTATAAGTGTATAAGTATACTTTATCCTCCCAAATCAAGCTTTAATCTATTTGAATCCAGGGATCATAGCACTTTGTGTAGCAAAGATTGCCAGACTAAAAATTATAGGAACTTATACTCCTCTGTGAAGGAGGAAGCGTAGCCTTGTGTGACTCCTAGGAGCCTGGGGTGGGAGAAATCTGGCCTCAAGCTGCTGGGATGCAGCAGATGACAGAGGGGCCTTCAGCAGAAGGGTTAGAGACCTTTTGCACTGAGCAGAGCAGGAAGAATGAATCATTAAAAAGAACTTTTAAATCATGAAGATAAAACAGAGGTTCCCAGAACGGATGTGATTCCCGAAGAATATAATCTGTCTAATGGAGAAAAGATATACTTCAGAACAAGTTTATATACACATACACCAGCATATGCTGAACTGATTAAGCACTGTTCAGTAAGTTTATTCTAGTTCTGTTTTGTTACATGCGTAAATGGAAAAAATATGGCATCTTATAATAAATCAACAGACAACTGAAAGTGACCAGACATCAAAGGTTTTATGAAGACTGATAAAGTATTTCCCTATCCTAGAGAGTGTCTGATCCTTCCTCTCAATTGAATTCCAGATCCAGTTATGGAACCATAGCAACTTTTTTGGCTACAATGGACCTAAGAAATACCAACCAGAGATCCAGTCCTGATGGGAGAGTGACATAAGGCAGAAGTTTTGAATCCTGTTCTGCTCTCATTAAATATGTAATTATGACAATTCAGTGAACTGCTTGTGGGTTTGGAATGACACAAGTCAAGGTGAAGTTGTGATAATGATTAGTTTTCATATAATTTAATTAATATATACTTTGTATAAATTATGCAAAGGGAAGTTGAACCAGATGACCCACTGTGGTCCTTTCCAACCCGACCCATTCTCTGATTCTGTGAATACTTCTCATTTGAATAGAGTTTATGTCCTTGCTATCTAAAATCTCTAGTACAAATATCCTGTAAAGGAATTTCTTTCTTCCATCCCTTCCCTTCAGTATCACAATAACCAGAAGAAGTTGTTAGATTGTCAGAGAAGACAACTTATTGGCCACAGTGGGTTGTGGTTTCTGAGACACTTTGAGGACAAAAATACAAAGGAATGGATGCTTGTGCTGTAGCTGCTAGAGAAGGACAGCTGAGGAAAATCTTAATAAAGCTTCGGGGCATAACTCTTAGGTCAAGACTCATGTGTGTGCCTGCCTTCTAGAAAGAAGATAAAGAAGAGTAGCTTGTGAAAGAGAAATCTTACTGGTCTGCAAAAGCCAAACAATGCCATAGACCTATAGAGACATGCCATAAACTCACCAGTTGTCCTAGCTTGGGAAAATCCCAACATAATTTTATTTCTCTCAAAAATCCAGTATTGACACACTGCAGCTGGACTTTCTGGTAGTTCACAGTTCAGTGGGCTATTCCTGCTATGAAGCACAACATATCCATGCAGCACATTGTTGTTAAAGCTAAAAAAACCTCGTTGTATAGGAGTAGTTTATGGCCTTTATCAAGGCTGTAGTTTTGGATATAATATACTCTGAATACATGATGAGGCATAAAGCAGACCAATGTTACCAAGATGAAGAAGAAACTCTTTGCCTGAGCCCTGAATTCCACTTGAGAGTTAATGCCAGGCCAGTATTTCACAGCTACTCTGTAGATCACAGTCAACTGGATTACGGTGAGCACGGCACACACCGCCACCAAAATCCCAGTCAGGCAGTAGTTCGCCAGCACTATGTGAGGCTCTTGTAACTCCTTGTGGAACTGGAAACATTCGGATGACTTGTATGGCTTCGAGGTGCCATAGTAGGAGAGAAGAACAGGAGTGATCACCAGCCCTCCCACCAGCCACACCGCCCCCACCCAGGCCGTGGTGTAGCACTTTTGGAACTCCAGGCGGAGGAGGCGGGCGATGACGATGGCCACGTAAAAGGCGAAGGTGGCGTACATGTGCAGGTAGATGGTGGCGCTCGTGAGCCTGCACGCAAACTTATCAAATTTCCACTCCCCCAGAATGTAATAGCTGAGGCGGAAGGGGATGCTGAGGAGCATGAAGGTGTGCACCACCAGGAGGCTCATGATCATAAGGGTCATCACAGACTGTGATCTCCTTTGAAACAACTGTCGGGACATCATGATGACCCCGAGGGTGCCACCAGCCAGGCTGATGATGTACAAGACTGTCAGAACAGCGTGGAGCTTCTCTGAGGAGTCCCGCAGTGTGTCATTGGAGGAATGGTTCTGTTGGGTTATGGAGCTGTTAAGCATTGTCATAAGCTCCTCTTTTGAAGGTTACTGAGAAGGAAAAATAGGAGTGAAACATTTTCTTTGTTATTTCCTTTACTGTTAACTGGAATATCACAGATTCCTAAAGAGACACTGCTGAATTGCATCTGAAATTATGATGTCCCGTGTAGTATACAGCCTTATAACTGTTGTCATACTGCATATGACAGAAATAGCCCATGCATCTCAGGGTTAAAACTACATTTTACATAATTATGAATGAGATTTTGATTTACTACACTGCATTCTTGCATTTTTTTTTCAGTTATTTGCCTCTAGGTTCAGCCACTTGAAATAGTTGAAACGCTGCCTGTTTGTAAGTTGTGCCAGTTTTATCTGCACTCATGTTATAAAGCTAAAGTTGAAGGTGGGAAAATCCAGAAATGTGAAGATGTTGTACCTGTCATGTGGATACACTATGATGGCATCTGATCCACCTTTTTAGCATCTTGCTGGATGGGTACAGAATACTCATGAGGTAGCAACAGTTTGTTTCTAGATACATCGATCAAATTGAAAATAAAGTTCTGCAGATGAAAATTCAATCTCTTCCGGCTTCATCTGCAAGTATTTTTGCTACAGAATTTCACCTGAGCTACACTACTATGAAAAGCGAAGAAAAGCTAAAAATTAATTTAGGAATGATCTTCTGAAAGATATCATTCTTTTGGCACTTGTTGAACATGGCCACATATAGCTGCATTCTTATTTAGACTTAACTCAAAAGGCAGACTTGCATAGAGATTTCTGTACAAGTATACAGGGATAGCTCACGGGGTAGATAGATATTTTGCTAATGAAATTTATCCTTACCTTAAAAACAGTTTTGAAAGAACAACGTAAGAGCTGAAAAATTATCTCTTAAAAAAGCAGCGTCTTCTCTGTCTGATTCCTTTGACGTTTGAAATCAGTAAACTCGTTTTAATCAGCAATTCTTAATTCTTTGCACTCATCTGTAAAGTGATAGACTGCAACTACAAAACATTTTCAGAGGAACTTCTTATTTATGAAGCATCGGGCAAAACATCTTTAGAAAACCAAGATCGGTATAAACCTTTCTGTTCACTTCCTTTTAAAATTCATGACCTTAAAGCATTTAAATGTTTAAAATTGTTTACCTGTCCAATATTCCCAAGACAAGCACAAGAAATTTCCCAGAATCTTTGCTATACCAAAAGTTTTACAAACCAATTCATTTTCCAATGTATGTTGTTAATATTGCAAGGTGGCTTTGAGAATGTGCAAATTTTAGTTGTTCTATACAGCATAATTACAGTTTAACGCCAACATTTCATATCGCTTAGAGATAGATTACAATTTTTTCACTATTTACAGCAATAAAATATTTGAATTTTACCTTACAATCTCTTCTTTTCGTGCCTTCACCCTGAAATGTGCTATTTCATGCAGCTGTAGCGTACGGCATACATCGGCAGAGTGAAAAAAACAGCCTTTGACCTGTTTGACCAAGACGACTGAGGGTTTTCTCAGCCCACACACAGGAAGGAACAAGCCTTTCTTTTTCCTTCACTGCGACTGCAATCTCACAAAATGTCCTTTTCATCACGTAGAGAGAACCACTGGAAAAGCTGCTGAGCTGTCAGAGACCACCACTGTGCTGGGACATGTAGAGCAGACCCATAGATCTAGTCAGGACTACCTCTGACCACAATTTGGTCAGTCTTTGGTCCAGATGGGCAGTGGTTCTCTGAGCCATACGACTACCACCAGTTACTGGGATTTGCTACTAAACAAGTGAGAAGTGCCACTGATCAAGGAAAGAAATGTGCACCTGAGCAAAGGTTTTTTTTTCCCTTACACATGCACTTTTCCCCTGAACTTACTTTATGTTTAATAATTAAGCTAAATGTTCCAGAATAATGAAGGGTTTAGCAGAGTTAACAGGGGATTTCACTCTAACATGTTATTGGATCATCAAGAACTCAGAGGAGATTTCTCACTCTTTAAATAGTTTAAGTAAAACAACTTGTAGACATATATGAAAAGCAACTTAGGAGTTCCTGCTGTTAAAAAAAGATACAGAGAAGCCAGTGGGCCTTGAAAATTATTCCTGAACTAAAGGCATGAACGCAGACCCCAAAACACATCATTAGTACATGGCAGCTCCCTAAAAAGAGGAAGACTTTGAGTCACATCTCTTGCAGAGACATTAAAAAGCAGTTTCTTGACCAAAAATTAAACGGAAAAACATTAGTCCGGTTTATTTTTCAACTACAGTTCTAGATTTCACTTGGAGTCATCACTACTCAAGCATGATAGGCAACACATAAGGTTTTGTGAGCAATAACACAAAAACAATATTCCAGCAGGGTTGAACTAGCATTGCTCATGCCATCAGTCAGCCACCTTCTGCTGCGGATGAGAGGATGGTTCCCTTGGCGAGGCATCTCTCCTATCAAGAACAGTGTTAGGAAGAGCAAGATGTGAAAGAGAGCTACTAGAACTAAAAAAATACAAAACTTCAAAAAATAAAAAGTCGGAAAGAGAAACAGGAAAGTCTATGAGGGTGAGCAAGAATGTGGAAACAGCAGTCTGGGAGACATTCTCAGGATAAACCCTGAAAGCCTTGAGAGAGCAGTTACCATTTCATCTAGACCAGGAACAGCAGGGATGCCCATTTTGGACACTGCAAATATTTGTGGGCCTGGGGTAAAAGAAATGTGTGATTGTTCCATCAGAGCACTGCTGGAGAGCAGCTACCTGGGTAATGGTACTCACCAGGTGTGGTTCCAGCATCACTTAATCCCACATAAGGACGGGCTGCTGCCTGACACTGTAGTGGTGGTGGTTGGATAGCAAAATGATCAGCTGGTTCTGCAAAAATGCACAGGAAGGCAGTGAACAGGCTGGATGTCAGACACTGATGGTTTTCATGAAACTACAGTCACAGCCTCTGGGTGAAGCAGGAAGTGGCTGCTGCCTTGTCCACAGAGCTTGAAGGAATCCACAAACCTTGAAACACTAAGTAATAAAACCAGAACAGACATGAAGAAATTGCATTCTTCAAGTAGCAGCTATGTGACAGCCAGCACTCCAGACAGAGCTGAATCAGACTCTCAGATCAAGGGCTTGATGCGCTCCGTTACCTTCTTGAGTCCAGTCTGAGCTCTTTGGGTGTAAAGTGAGGCCAAAACCCAGCAAAGATGTTGCATGGATAGTTCTCTTGTCACCTTGGGGACAGTGCTGTTGGCTGGCACCAAAACTGCTGAAGGTCAGAAATGGAGCTTCTCCACTGATATTTTCATGCTTCTCTGTCTCTTTTTCCTTGAAACATGCCTTGAAGCTTGTATGTTAATGCCGTTCAGTGTGCTAACCTTGTATCTTTGTGTTTTTCTGTTAAATTAGAAAAAAAAATTTAAAAATCACTCAACGCAGCCCTGTTATCTAGGTGTTAGGTTTTGGGCTAGTTTGTTATTGTGTGTGAGAGGAAATTGAGTCAGCACATAGCTTGCCTTGACCAGTGGTGAGAATAAAGATTGAAAGAGAAATGCATCTATACACAGCAGAGATCCAGGGCAAGATTAGAATTACAAATAGATTTGAAGGAAGGAAGGAACTGGGCATGTCTGATTCAACACTGGGGTAAACAGAAGACGAGGAAGAAGAGTGATGGTTTCAGTTACTGAGAGGGGAAAATGAAACAGAAGAAGAAGAAGTAGCAGTTGAGAGAAGAGAAACAAGGCCTGTTGGATGTTTGGAGGTGGGATGAATCTCTGTGGAAGTGTCACTGCTGGTGCCCATGAATGGGTGTAGCAGACTTCCTCTGAGCAGAGACTAGGTCCACGGTAGAACTCTAACTTCTTCATTTCATGTCTGCATGATTTCCTCTGCTTCTGTGTCAGTTTACAAGCATATTATCTTTTCTGGTCAGTACAATAGCAACCAAGGTTTTACATGTGATTTCAAGAGCTCCTTTCTGTCTTGGAACAGCAGTAAAACTGTCCTGCCTTTTGTGACTGGGTAGATTTTCAGTTTTAGCTACTTCAAAACTGGGGTGATAACTGCTGATAATTTAAATGATTTATTAATATTAACCCTCTCTTGGTAGCTGCTTACAAGAACTGAGCTACACATAGGTCAAAAACAATGGTAAGATGGGGAATACCTGTGTTATGCTTTAACATACTGCTTTTTCTGGGATTGCAGATGAAATCACAGCTCTTGCTGTCTCACTCCCACCTTGTCAGACATGAGTCACAGCTACTGGATAGGGAGCAAATCATACTCCATGGTTAGGGAACATACAGGATAATCCCTTTAATTTGCCAATCCCACCCACCCGTGCATCATGAAGAATTTTCTAACTTCAGCCAGTAAATGGTCAACAAGTTTAGCAGAACTTTTCAGATTCTTGGACTACTCTTCTAATTGCTTGATTGTAGATTTACTGAACGATTTCTCAGGCTTCGTCAGGATGGAAGAGGCTGTCTGGCTTCTCTGTTTATTAGAAATCATAATATATAGTTGCCTTAGTCATACCTACTTAGTATGCCTCAAAAGTAGACATCATGCTTTATATTAATAGAAGTAATATATCATGGATTTCTGTGGAGGAATTTGGCAGAGTATATCAAAGGCTGGCTATGACTTACCTTTTAAAACAAAGTTATTATTTATTAGGTTTGGTGCAAAGAGAAGTGATTTATTATTACAAATTCAGGAATTTGTCATTATTCTCCTGTGGTAGTACATACCAGTATCAGAAGTCAGTTAGAAGATTTATTAGACAGTTTTGTCCTACTATTTGGTCTAGTTGCCCTCCAACATCTTTAGTGGCAATTAAAGTTGTTGTTACTTTAGCTTACTCCAGAAAATTGGTATTACTGGCTATAAAGCCATTTTACTTGGGAACAGCTGCAGAAAACCGCATGTGAGTCAAGGATCTGGCACCAACAGCATAAAGTTTTCTTTATCCCAAATGCTTTCCTTTCTGCTTGACCATGCTGCTACTCATTGTCCTTCTCAAACTTCCCATTGTTTCAGTCTCACAGCCTTTCTCAAAAGCCTGTGTTTCAAGGAACAGCCCTGCATAATGCTACTTTACCTTGTTTCTCATGCTCTTGATAAATAAGGTCACAGCCACAGAGTCGGAATTCTTCTTTCCTGATACTTATACAAAAAATCAACAAGCCTCTTCAGGAATTAGATCCCCGAAATTAATTTTTGCTTGACACAGAGCTGGGCAAGGCTTATTCTTCACTAAACTGAAAAACAGTTAGAAAGAAAGAACATAAACCAATTAGCTCATGCAGGAAAACATGAGATAGCAGTTTTCAGTGAGTTACAGGAAGCATGGAGGGTGCTCAAAACACAAAGGTGGTGCTTTCAAGGAGGGGTGAAGAGGTTGGTTTTGGGATTGTTGGCCCCATCCATTCCACTCTGGTGAGAACCCCACTGGAATACTGCATCCAGTTCTGGGCCCCCAGCATAAGAAGGATGTGAACATGCTGGAGCAAGTCCAGAGGAGGCCACAAAATGATCAGAGCAGTGGAGCACCACTCCTACAAAAACAGGCTGAGGAGAGTTGGGGTTGTTCATCCTGGAGAAGAGAAGGCTCTGGGGAGACCTAAGAGCACTTTCCAAAGAGGACCTACAGGGAAGATGGAGAGGGACTTTTTTGCAAGGACATGTAGGGGTAGGATAAGGGTCATGGCAACGGCTTTAAAGTGAAAGAGAAGAGATGTAGATTAGATATGAGGAAGAAATTCTTTACTGTAAGGGTGGTGAGGCTCTGAACAGGTTACCCAAAGAAGCTGTGGATGCCCCATTTCTGGAGGTGTTCAAGGCTTTGATGGATGGGTCTTTGAGTAAAATGGTCTAATGGAAGGTGTTCCTGCTCATGGCTGGGATGCTGGAACTTGATGATAGTTGAGGTCCCTTCCAAACCAAGCCACTCTATGATTCCATGACTGGGTTTTGAATTTGGATGGTTTTCACAAATTCCCACTGATCTTAACCTCTCTGAGATCTTACAACTGTGTGTTTGTGACCACGTTTCACAAATATGAGCCTTATCTTTCCTGAGGCAAGTTTCCCATTTTTCTGGAAGAAAAGCAAGCGCTCATGTTCTGAATGGAGCTGCAGAGAGAGCACTAGAAGACAGAGATGAGGACTCTGATTGTGAAGAATGATTGAATTTTTCAGTAAATTAGTTTATAATTCGATGAGTCTGGTGTCTAGAGGACAGCCACCCCAATTTCAGCAAAATACACATGCAAAAATGTCAGTTAATTAAAAAATAAGAAAAAAGAGGATTTTGAACTATTGAGAATTTGAAGTATCCTCTATCATCTCCATAGGAATGAAACCTGTGAGTGAATCAGAAAAAAAGAATTAGCATTTATCCTTATGAGTGTTGGGTGGTAGGGAGTGGGAATGAATATCAATAGTGCGAATTCTATGATACAAAGGAAATTAAATATATTAAATATCAGTGCAAAACAGAAGACC
Organism: Mohoua ochrocephala; assembly: GCA_013398855.1. Classification (NCBI taxonomy): domain Eukaryota; kingdom Metazoa; phylum Chordata; class Aves; order Passeriformes; family Acanthizidae; genus Mohoua; species Mohoua ochrocephala. The sequence goes on from VZTA01009472.1 coordinate 319,982, forward strand.
TAGAGCACCTCCAAAAAATAGTGATAATGTTTTATTCTGTTCTCAGTGGTAGAAAATGGACCGGTTGTAAAAGGAGAAGGTTTTTTATATCCTATCACTAGAAAGAGAACTGAATACAAAAACCATGCTGCAAGCTATCAGACTTTTCTGACTGAATTTCCTGTGAGATATCCAAAGATGCCTAAAGAAGCAAAAGTGAGCTTGAAATTTGAACATTTTGGCTAGTGGATGCCACCACAGAAGCTGCTTCCTTCTAGCCCCTGGAAGAACAGACAGGATTAGTCCCACAAACAGAGGAAACTCCAAAGCTGAGGCTATTTGGCAGTGGACAGACTCCCGTATTTACAAAAACTGATCCTCTCACCTTCAGAGTGCCTTGTCCATAGCACAGCCACCATTTTCAGAAGAAAATACAGCAGAGAAAAAAGCAGGTCTGCAGCACTCAGCGATAGAAGCGGCTTAAAGCATTGGGCAGACAGGAATAATCTTAAGGGATTTAAAAAGAGATGCTCACCATATATTTAAAGCGTACTTCCTCCCAGTCCCTGCTTTGGAAAAGGTTCTGGTGACTCCTTCAGTGACTCCAGTAGCAGCCAGGAATGAACCTCTTTGCTGGCAAGTCCATCACCCATGTTTCCAGCAGAACGATGTAATTTCTGCTGTCTTTTTTTTGCTAGTTGGGAAATCTCTATGCTTCCACTATACAAGTTGTTTACAGGAATTAAATGCAATGAATGCCATGTGTATGTCTGTTTATAGCCCATACTCTCAGCACATGGCAAAGAGAATATGCATAACGAATCAAAATGCTCTCATGTTAAAATGATCATGATCCTAAGTGCCATCAAACTGTCTACATAGATTCATTCGATAGCTTTCGTGATTTCTTTGTTTCCTCAGTTCAAGGATTTGGGCAATTACTGTAATTGTAAGAATATTTCTACCCTAGAGCACAGATGGGCCATGCAGCTAATTAACATATTTTAACCTAACTCTATGAAAATGGAATATGTGATAGGTTCCAACTGAACTGTTTATCAGAGTCCTGATGAACTTCTCTTTCCATTATAAGTAAGATTGTAGAACAAAAGAATAGGATGGAGGGGAATATTTTCAACGGAGTGATTAACTTAATTGCTTTTTATTCAACCGCCAGTAGTTCCTAGAAATGAAGGGTGGGAGAAGCCATTTATTTATTTTTTTATTTATTTAACTTAAGACCGAGAGAGAGAACAATTTGCCTTAAGTATGATTAATAATAATTTGATCTAAAGTGTAGATGAAAATCAGGGAGGAAGATTACCTACACATTTCAAAGGTACATAAACTTACGTACTCCAATTGTACATTTTCGATGTACAAAATAGCAGAAGTAATTGTGGTAGGAAAAAAGCATCTTTAAACACATTATATTTAGCTATAAACCTAAAGGCCTAATTAATCAAAAAATTCAAAATTTGGTTCCTTTACACGAGAAGATGCAAACTCTCAAAAATAAATCCAGGGATTAGGTTCTCAGTTCAAAGGAGGACACTGAAAGGGCCAATTAATTTTCTTCTTACTTTTTTTTTCCCACTAAGCATGCTTTTAGGCAAGATTGTCAAAACATTGTTAGCCAGCATAAACCAGTTGCTACCTATGAGAAGCTAAAGACTAATTAATTCAAAAGTTGTTTTTTTAGATCCTCCTGATGTATCAAAATCCTTCTGATTAAAAAAAGAATAAATAACAGACTTTTCCAATTTGAGCCTTAAGAATTTTTTTACTTCACATGTTCAAATTTAACAATTTGAATAAAAATAAGATTGTATTAAAATCTACTTTTATTTTCTAAACTAAAGCTCTTTGGTACAACTGAAACCACGAGTTTAAGGAATTTTACAGTCTTTTAACTCCTTCTTTAAAAATGTGGCTTAAATTCTGGCTGGCAGCTAAGTTAAGCCCTCACTCATTTCCCCCAGAGGGATGGGGAAGAGAATTGGAAAGGCAAAAGAGAGAGGAAAACTTTGAGTCAAGATGAAGGCAGTTTAATAAGTAGAGGGGGATAAAGCAAAATATAAATTAAGCAATGCAAAAGCAATCATCACTCACCACCAGAAAACGATGCCCAACCAGTCTCCGAGCAACAGCTACTTTGGCAGAACTCCCCCTTCCCAGTTTTACTGCTGTGTGTGTTGTTATATGGGTTGGAATATCCTTTTGGACAGTTCAGGTCAGCTGTCCCAGCTGTGTGGCCTCCCCACCTCCTGCCCACCCCCAGCCCATGGGCTAGAGGAGCAGACTCATAAAAGAGAGAAGGTGTTGGTGCTATGAAAGCCTGGCTCAGCAAGGGCTAAACCACTGGTGTGTTATCAACACTGTTTCCCACTAATCTAAAATGGAGCACCATATGGGCAGCTATGGAAAAAAAACCCAGCCAGAGCCAGTACAGGAAAAGAAAATTACGATTGAGAAGAAAACAGTTTAAATATTCTGAATATGTAACAAAGTATTAATAATTTCAAAATGAAAGCTATTTTTGGGAACTATTTTACAAAGTAAGTTCACAGAGTTTTTCTGGAATTTGGATTAATCCAGGAAAAAATCCTTCTAGGGTAAAACTTTCATCTGAATGAACCACTAATGAGGAGGATGCTTACTTAATACTTTCCTGAAAGCGTCTGTCTCTAGTAGCAAAACTCTCGCTTGGTAGAAGAAGACGGGGACAGAGTGGGGTGTGTTAAAAAGGGTTTGGTCACTGGAAGATGGGGCATATCAGGTGAGCAAGGGCTTCAAGGGCTTCAGGTGTGAGGGTCAAACATGGCGCTGAGAGGCTTCCAAAAAAGAGCTGCCAGGAGAAGCTGGCAGTCAGTTGAAAGCAAAGCTCTTCATTGCTGGATCTGATAACCTCCAGCATCCTCACCATGAGCTGCTAACAGCACAGAGCTTTGTGGATAGCATTGAGTGGGAGGAAGCAGTAACATGCTGGAAGCTGGGGCTGCTGTTCAGAGGGACCTCAGCAGGTTGGGGGAATGGTGGTCAGTCTCCCCCCTCCCGTAATTTAGTTAATTGTGCCTTGGGGCAGTAAACTGTGGTTGTTGGTAAAATATGCTTTGTAAATAAGAGAAAAGATAAGATTATGGAACCCCATGTGTGTTGTTTGTCAGATCACTTTATTCTTTCATAATAAGGGCTTTGGGTACAACGAATAAAGTTTGTATTATGAACACTTAGGGGAAGCAGAAGATCAGCACCAGTCTCTTCTCTCTTGTGACCAGCAATAGGGCCCAAGGGAATGGCTTCAAGCTCTCAGAGGAAGTTTAAATTGGATATTAGGAAAAGGTTCTTCACCCACAGGGTGGTCAAGCATTGGAACAGACTTCCCAGGAAATAGTCATGGCCCCAAGCTTGCCAGAGCTCAGGAAGCATTTGGACAATGCTCTCAGGCACACGGTGTGATCCTTGGGGTTGTCCTGTGCCAGGCTAGGAGTTGGACTTTGGATCCTGTGGGTCCTTTCTAGTTCAGGGTATTCTGTGACATGGCCTGAAGTTGTGTCAGGGGAGGTTTAGGTTGCATATTAGAAAAGGTTCTTCACCCAGAGGGTGGTTGGGCACTGGAACAGGCTCCCCAGGGAAGTGGTCACAGCACCAAGCCTGACAGAGTTCCAGAAGCACTTGGACAATGCTCTCAGGCACATGGTGTGACTCTCAGGGTGTCCTGTGTAGGGGCAGGAGTTGGACATGACAATCTTTGAGGGTCCCTTCCAACTCAGCATATTCTATGATTCTGTGATTGTGTGATGTTCATAAGAATTTGGGAGTGGTGGAGCTGTGGGTCAGGAGGCCCGCAGAAGGTGTTTGGATTCTCCATCCTTGAAGATTTTTAAAACGCAACTAGACTCAGTCCTGGGCAACCTCATCTATCTTTGAGTTTAGCCATGCTTCAAGCAGAGGGCAGGACTGGATGATCTCAAGAGATCTCTTACTACCCATTTTTGGCTGTGATTTTAACTCATCTCAACACTACAGAGGTGAATCTTCTTTCCACATCTTTACTTTGTGTTCACAAGTTTGTGAAGGTTCAAGTTCCTAAATTTGGTGACTAAATGTAGTTAGTTACTAACTGGCAGCAATTACTAATGTGGAACATTTCGTAACACAAGTTTAAGTTATCATTTGCTCCTACACACATCCTGACCTCCAGAACAAGGTTTTGTCCTTGCTATTATTTTATCATCTCAGGATTTTTCTGTTCTAGCAAAAATACCCCTTGACATTAAACAACATTAAACCACCTTGGTCCAACATAATTACTACTTTTGTCATTTTTACTTCACAAGTAACTGCAATGGTTTCACACTCCTACACATTTTTGTAAAAGATGTTGTTATGGAGATACATTTCACATGCTGTATTTCTTCGTGTGTCTCTGCTACCACACTTTCGTGTCCCTTGTGTACTTAAACATGCTCATGAGTGACCAGTTTGGGGTATTTAATCAAGGAACAGCTGAGATCTTTTTTGCGGATTCTTTTTTGTGTCACAGCTTGGCTTTACTTATTTCTTTGTGAACTAACTGCCTTGTCATGTGTTTTATTTGTTCTCGTAATTTTGCAGCTTCCTGTACTTCACATTCATTGGGGTGTTAAGTTTGCTGGTGGTGTTTGCCATCCTTGTTTATTGTCCACACCCCACTGCTGCTTTACAAAGAGCTCTAATTCTTCAAAAGCACTCGGGAAGGCTCAGCCTTTCAATCTGCTTAGTCGACTGAACATTAATACTGCTCAGTGAAACAGGTATCAGCCCAGATTTACAGTCTCCTGTTAGTGGCAGACGGAAGGAGAACTCCACTCTCAAGTGTGATTATTTTTCATTTTGTTATTTGTGACTGAGTTTCCAGGCCGATTATTGTTGAGACAAAGTAAAATACACAAAAGAGTGCAACATCCATTCAGCAGCCCTGAAAGAGCATATTCTTGAATATCAGAGCAGTGCTACAGTAAATTGCCTCTTTATTTATTATAACAGTGCATACAGAGGAGATAACAGCAGCGCTAATGAGACTCTGCATATATATATGGGTTACATTAGTAATGAGAAGCAGCTCCACTAATTAAGTCTGCTCCCTAATGAAATTAAATTCATGCTGTAAAAGACTTTTGCAATAAAGTCAATACAAACCCAAAGTATATCAGTTTCTAACTCCTTCATTGTGGCAGGGTGACATAAACAATATCATGGTTCCATATTGGCATGGAACAGTAAGCATTGTTGGTAGGCTGAGGTTGTTCCAGTTTCCACAAAAAACCCCGATAGGTTCCTTTCCTCATCCCTTCCTTTCCTGCACACATGCAGACTGGTAAATCAGTGAACTATTATTTCTCAGTTTTTAAATGAATTTTTGAGAGAAACTTGATGCATAAGTTTGCCCATGTAAATTCATTAAAAGCAATATGAGCTCAAATTGTAGGCTTTAGTTTTCTTCCCAAGTGGTGAGCTGAATTCTCAGTAAACTTCACAAAGCATATTCACACCGACTGGTCCTACGAATTATCGTCTGCCTTCCGCTCTGGGAGCATCTCCTTAACATGCTGTTTGGATGCTCTGCTAGTTCTTTTCTTCTAGAGTATCCTGGTTTTCCATGCTCGAAGCTGAGCTGAGACCACAAATACTTTAGTTCTTGCATTACTTGAGTAATGAATTATGTTCCATCATGACCCTGCAATACAAAAGGGTCTTCAAAAGTGAGAGAGATGTCAAGAAGCTGTAGAACCACCTCAGCTGCTTTTTTTGTCATAAGTGGATGGAGAACACAAAATTTGGTGATGTCCTGGGGCCTCATCATCCACTTCCAGCTGCCCAGACACATGGACTGCATATCGACAGTCAATTTACCCCATGCTAAACTCTCCTTGTTCAGAACAGACCAGTCAGGAAACCATTCCAAGTAGTGCCTTCTCTTTTCTTGGCACACTACACAGAAGGATTTGAAGCGCTCAACAGCATCTCTGGCGATGTTTGCATACTTAGATGACAAGTGTTTTGTGGCACAATCGTGGCCGCCATGGCCATATGTGCTTTTATGATTATATCGTATGTATTCTCGATGCTCACATAAAGGAGACTCCTCTTCTGTTTGCCTCCTCTCAATCAACTTCTCAGTGTGTCCACACGTAGAATTTCATATATGAAATGAGGCAAATACTAAGCAGTTTACTAGAAATAATTCTGTGTATCTAAATGGGAAAGCAGTGATATATACACTTAAGCTTAAAAAACTGTATAGAGTAGGTTCTCCACTCTATACTCTCTAAGCAGATATATTCATGGGTCGGCTTTGACTTGGGATTCTGTGTTTCTTGTCGTTATTCCAGCAATAGTAAATAGCAATTGCAAAATACTCTCTCTTTGGGATCATGTACCAGGAGCATTTCTTATCCTTTTTGTACATTTGTTCTCTAAGGTTAAGTTGAAAGTCCTGGGGCAATTTCAGGAATGATTACTTAGCAATTAGAGAGAAACCTGATTCAACTCCCTCTGTTTACGTACAACTGCTCTTGCATCAATTTCTGACATACATTACAGCCATGTTGTGAAACCATACATTTTGTAAAATGAATACAATTTTCAATCATTTCTCCAGATAATTTGCAAAATGACAGAAGATAGTAGGCAGGTATTATGCAAAATATCTCATCTCTAGCTTTTTGAACTTGTTGGTTTAAAAGGTAACAGAAAGAGCTGTTTTCATTTTATTTCCCAGACTGTCTAAAACCCCAGGTTTATTACAGAGCACACTATATATTAGATTTTCTAAAATAAAGACTCTTCTGAGGTCAACTTTGTCCTGTAAAATTTACAGCTGTTTTTAATTTTTTGTTCCATTGCATTGATATTTGACCAGACCTTCCCCACTAGAACACTAGTGATAAAAGGTGACATTTTGTGAAATGCTGGAAACCATTAGATATTTCAGGTGATGACCAAGCAAAGGATGTCATTCAGTGGTGTAATAAAATGGCCATTATTTTCAGAAATACCTAAAGCCAGTCATGTTATGTAGCTGAAACCATCAGTTCATGAAAGAACAGCAAATTGGCAATATTTTTTTTCTTTTAATAGCCACTTTCACAGATTCATGATATTATATACAGATTGTCTGCTGTTCGGGTTTAAACTTCTGAAGGCCAGTTCACTGTAGATACAGTTTTATTCTTGCAAGCTGAATTTAACTTATGAATTACTTTTCCCTATGTGAAGTTTTGTGATGCTGTTTCTAGTGTATGGACACATTTCATTTCTTGAGAGGATTCTCATTCAGCTGCTCCTTCTGTTGCAGAGGACAGGGACTGTGGTCTGTCTCCATGTATGTGAAATTTGCACCCATTTGGGTTTCCCTCCATGCAGCCTCCAGAGAGGTGAGACTCTCCTCTCCAAGGGTATGATTGAAGGTGGTCTCTCACATATTTTCCCATTAATGCAGACACAGTCTGCCCTTTCTTATTTTCTCTCACATTTTTGTAGTTCTCTTACTAGTGAAGTCTCTGTGAGGTCTTGCTGCACTGAGGAAAAATACTGGGAAGACAAAGTCCTATCTGCAATTCCTACATGTCTCTGTTAGAGATCATGGTGCCATCACTCCATTAGCGTATGCCTCCCCCCTCAGTCATTGGCTGGTTGTTGTGTTTCTCCACCCTGCAGACCTCTAAAGCAGATGAGGGGCTGTGAGCTCTTTTCCATAAGTCCTTCCCTCAGCGTGTGTCCCCTGTCGAGCACAAGTCAGGGTCTTGCGTCCTACAGGTTTGCGTGAAGCATTTGGGGATGCTATTAAATTTCTCTGCTAACGTCTGTCTTGCCTCCATTGTTGGCATCGGGCAGGTGTCCCTTCCTGACTATGACCCTGCTGTGGGTGGGGTTGCCTGTGCATTTGATAACTGAGCCCCCAGCTGGTTGCACGTTACCCTTGCCAGCCATGGGACTGCCACCACTTCCATTAGAAAGACCAGAGTCAAGTGAGTCTACTTGTCCGAAGTTCAACAAGTGCAAAAGCGGGGTCTTGCACCTGGGGAAAAATAACTCCCTGCATCAGCACAGGCTGGGGGTCAACCTGATGGAGAGCAGCTCTGCAGAAAAGGACCTGGAAGTCCTGGGTGTCCATGAGCCAGCAGAACCCTTGTGGCCAAGATGGCCAGTGGTATCCTGGGGTGCATTAGGAAGAGCATTGCCAGCAGGTCGAGGGAGGTGATCCCGCCCCTCTACTCAGCCCTGGTGAGGCCACATCTGGAGTGCTGTGTCCAGTTCTGAGATCTCCAGTACAAGAGAGACATGGAGCTCCTGGAGCAGGTCCAGTGAAGGGCTACGAAGATGAGCACCTCTACAGTTCTACTGGAGCCTTTCTCTTATGAGGACAGTCTGAGAGAGCTGGGCCTGTTAAGCCCGATAAGTGATGACTGAGAGGGGCCCTCATCAATGTGTATCAGTATCTGAAGGAAGGGTGCCAGCAGGATGGAGCCAGGCACTTCTCAGTGGTGCCAAGCACTAGGACACGAGGCAATGAGCAGAAACTGATGCATGGGAAGTTCCATCTGAATATGAAGAGGAACTTCTTTACTGTGCAGTGGCTGCGCACTGGGACAGATTGCCCAGAGAGGTTGTGGAGTCTGTCTCACTGGAGATAGCAAGGACCATCCAGATGCAATCCTGTGTTTTGTCGTCTAGGATGACTCTGCTTGAGCAGGGAGGTTGGATCAGATAATCTACTCTGGGCCCTTCTCACCTTACCCAGTCTTTGATTTTGTGATTCTGAGCCCCAGTCACACATGATTGACACACAATTCCTTGAGGGCACAGCTACCAGAGCTGATGAGCAAAACCAGCCCGGCATTCCCAAACTGGAGGCATTACTGGGAAAGAGGGAAGTTACTGGTGGAGGGTGAAAGCAGCCAGCTGGCCCGTCTGCTGACTGCTGAGAAAAGAGGACTAAATATTACTTATAGTTAGCCTCCAGGGAATGGACACTGTATATTATCTTTATTGGTTTTTCTCTATTCAGCAAAAAATTTGGTTTATTAAGCAGCTGTTTCCAAGTGAGGAAAATTACTTCACTGAGTGCCAGAAACTTTAGTTCGATTTTCTGAAATTTCTGTCTGGAAGTCAAGCTGGTGTTTTATTAATGACCCCTTGACTTCTGAAACCAGCCCTTGCTTCCAATCAAGTCCTAGCCATAGGGTTTACTTACAAGAAAAATGCACACAAAGTCCTATTTCTCTGAAAACAGCAGAAATGAGTGACTTTATGGGTCAGAAATATCCAGTTCTGCAACTCTGTTGAGGCTTTTATTCAGGAACTGCTGCCTCTGCTGCCTTCAGGGGTTGTCATGCCCATCTCTCTCCATCCCTGGAGAAAGCATCAGGTGCCTGAAATCCCCAAAACCCCTTTCTTGGCCTGCAGCTATGGAGGGTACCTTCTTCCTCAACCAGTTCTTTTAGTCTAAGGCACCTTGTTTATTTGGAATACATGGAAATGGAAATGTCAGGTGACACAGACTGTGGAAAACTGCCTGTAAAGAAAAGATCTGCATCCTAAGGGGAATTAGACAAGTAGGATTACAGTCTGATAAAAGCCTCAAATCAGGATTGCCAAAAAAACCAGTCTTGCTGTATTTGTCCTTGCCTTGACTTGATTTTCCATGATTCCCTGGTGAACTAGTAAGGGAACTGCTGCAGCTGAAAGACATTCAGCAGGCAAATTCCAGTCATATGGAAAGAGCCACGCAGGAGTGGGAACAAGGTGTGGCTGAGGGCAAGTTTGTTCCCATCCACGAGAGTGCCACTTTTTAGCAACTTCAAGGATTCAATAAGTAACCTGAGATGAAGGCCAGAGGCACAGTCACCTTACCTTGTTTCTGTGTGCCAGAAATATGCTGATATTCTGGTCTCATTCCCAGTCATATTCTTCAGATCCTATCCCCTCTACGTCCTTCTGTAATACTGTGTTTGTGTTCATGGTTGTTTCCTAGCCTAGAACTATCCTCTGTCATCCAGCCATCAAAATAAGGGTCTCTTTCAGGATTGGGGTGCCTGTAATCAAGCAGATGATGGTACCTGGAAATTCCCCTTCCTCTATAGTGGTGAATTCCTGGCAGAGTTAGGAGGGGCTTCATTCCCTCAGGGCAGGGGAAGGCTTTCTCTGACAAACACCGACTCTCACAAAGCAAGACAAGTGGTAGACATAAAGTTTGCACAGACAGCCCCATTAAAAGCATGACTTGGTGCTGGATAATATCACCAACTTAAATCATGGAATTATGACCCCTGAATTTGCTCATTATCATGCTGAGTTAGTATTAACATCATTAGCGCCAATTTTTATTCGGGAAAAAAAGCCACTACTATTTTTTGTGATGCTGTGGTGCAGGATACTGTGAAAGTGTGCATTTTTACAAGAATTAAACAGCTTGTGATTTTAACACACGGATGAACAAGATTAGTTGGGCTGCGTGGTCAGGAGGTACTGTTTGTAAAAACATGTTTTATGTTTCATTCCAAACTCAGATACAAAATACTTTTAATTTATGTGCATTTTTGCAGAAGGGACTTACTTTACTTTTTCAGCACATAGTCACTTTGTTTGGTAATAACTTTATTATAGTAGAAGGGTTATAATGTAACGTTACAAAGCTATGCAGTGCATTTTCTTTAACCAACCATGTTGCTGTGGGAGGAAACAAAAAAATGTTATGCCAATTTCCATCCTCTCCCACCACAAAGAGAAAATGATCTGTTTGTGTAGCTTTAAAACAAATCTGGAACATAGCAGTTTATTGCTTTCTTAATGACACACAGTTAACTGGTAGTGAACTACACATTCAAGTTGACTCCTCCCGTGTTTTGAAAGTCTCTGTAGCTCCCCAGCTACTGCTGAATCTGGCTGGTAGTTGCCGTCCTTTTTACTGTGATCCCTTGGGAACAAACGCCTTCTTGGACAGACTTTTCTCAGATCCACACACACTGCAAGCTCTCACATTTCTTTCTTAACAGATGTGATCCAGGCTGTCTTCCAAGGGTGAGCCATGAGAGCTGCCCCACATCTCACTCGTGTTATGAACTTCAGTGATTTCCAACTTCTGGTGTCATACAGCATGACTCATACTCTGACCTGAAAATACCTTTTTTATGATCAAACATCTGGATAGATATAAAGCACCTTGAAGCAAGAAGGAAGACAAGGTAGAAAGAGTATGCAAGAGATGGGATCCTATAAGTAACCATTTTGGTGGGACCAAAGGCAATGAGATTGTACAGGTACAACAAGATCAACCAATTGTTACTTTATTGCTGTCTGATATGCAAGAGAAGTTGAAGGTGAAGCAGAAAGGAATGGAAAAGTTCACAAGCGTGAAAAGGTGCGTTTCAACAGCATCATGAGGAGAGACTGTCATGGAAATTGATCAGCTGATAACCTCTAATTAGTTAAATGATTAAATTATTATCCCACTAACTCTAGATGAAAAGGTGTGACCTTAAGCAGATGGCAAGAAGAAGAAAGATATATTAGCCATTGGTGTCTTGAATTAGAGCAGTTGGAGATCTATATTCTTTTTTGGGGGTAGGTGTAAAGCAGCTGAGCTATGAAAGCACAAATGTCTTTCACAGAAATATTTTACTGAACTTTTCATCTTTTTAGTGGAATTTAATTCTGTCTTCAGAGACAGCAACTGACAATGCCTCACTGAGATATAATAAGCTTTTTAGCTACACTGGGTCTATTAGCTTTTTCCATCCCTCCAATCCAAGCAATAGCATTTTCATTCTTTCTACCAGTACAGGGTACAAAATTTATAGAACTGAATTCAAGCTAAAGATACTGTGAGGAACTAGTTATAAACTTCCTAACTGCACAAAATCAACATAAGACAAAAAAAAGAGAAAGCATTGCTACCTTGGATACCCAAAATATTTGCCTTTTGAAGAGAAGGCAACTGCTGTCTGAATGATCTAAATAAAATTGTCCTCATGGTAAAATATCTTTTAATTGCACAATTCTGTGAATAATAATACAGGCTTTTGTCTGAACTTGCAATGTCCATTTCAGTAACAATGTATAACTTTTTTAGACGTATTTTCATAATGTGAGAAAGATAACAAAATTCTTTTCTGCTGCAGTGATGCCATCTCAAAAGGTGATTTTGAGAAAATATTTTAAGAAATAACTATCTATTACTGGTTTAGTTTTAAATAGCTGGTTTAATTGTTCAATTCACTTAGAAAGTTGTGCTTCTCTTTACAATAAAGAAACAGACCTACTCAGGAAGAACAATATCTTCCCTGATATTTTATGAGAGCTTGTGGGGAATAAATAAGAAATGTATGGGAAGATGATACAGATCTTTAAATTTCAAAAATCTGTACCTTAGTCCATAAAAACCTGCTTCTCTCTTTGTGTTTCTACATTGCAATTCTCAAGTCTCCTCCCTAGTGCCTTTGACTTCACAAACCTTGATGTAAAAACAGTAAGACAGAAGAGCCCATGACCTTTCTTCCCTCTTCTCCAGGTCCATCCACAACTCACTGGGTAGCACCATGAGGAAATTGCTGAGGTCACCTTCACGTTTACCAGCTGAGACACTGGAGGCAGTTTGTTCCATTACTTCAGGAAGCTGATGTGCAGAGCTCTACGTGAGTGTCTTGTACTGTTTCCAGGGCACACCCTCACTCGCTGAGGAGGGAGTTTGCCATGTCTGTCCATCACTGTCCTATCCCAGGTCCTGCACACTCTGCAGGAGGCTGATGCTAGCAGCAAGGCAAACTCCTGTGGAGCATCCCCACATTTTGCTTGAAGAAGCGGCTTCCACTCAGCACGAATGACAGCAGGTCGAGACAGCTCAGGGCAGTCAGGCTCAAAAAAACCTCATTGTAGCTTTCTAACTGGTCAAAATCATTCACATGTTGTATGTAGTAGGCCCTAAACAGGTGATAGGGAAGGAACCAAATTATGATGACCCAGATGAAAATCAAGTTTTTTACCTGGGCCCAGAACTCTTGGTGTGAACAGAGGGAGGTGGAGAATTTTCTCGCCACTTTTACCAGGATGAAAATCTGCAAGCCCAAGAGGATGCAGGAAATAAGAGCAACAGCTACAATTATGGTGTAGTTCAGGGCTTTCACACCCTCCTGCTGTAGTTCTTTGTGGAACTTGAAGCATGTTGTATTATCGTATGAGCCTGAGCGTCCATACTCAAAGTAGAAGACCGGCACCCCAAAGACCATGGCGAAGACCCACACGGCAGCACTTGCCGCAATGGCGTGCAGCTTCCTGTAAAACTCCACCTTGTCCTTCCACCGAAAGAAGATGACCCATCGGATCACCAGCGTGATCACATAAAATAGGAAGGTCAAGTACATGTGGATGTGCAGCATGGCACTCACCATTTTGCAAAAGGGTATATCAAATACCCACTTCTTTTTGACATAATAGTGGAGGCGGAAGGGCACCGTGAAGAGGAGGAGGCTGTGCACAACGACCAGGTTAATGATGGCAGTCGTGGTCACAGACAGACTGTTCATCTTAAGCAGCACGAAGGACATCTTGATGCACCCAATCCCACCTCCAGCAAAGGCAACCGAGTAGACAGTAACCAGCATGGCACTCGTGGTGCTGGTGTGAACAAAGGCAGAAGAGGAGTCACTGCTGTTCCTGGTCCCTTCAGTCACGTTCCTGAAATCTTCCTGGTACATATTCTAGAAGTGAAAGAATACAGAAAGACTGAGATAAGGTAGGAATGAGAGGGCCTACCCAAAAAGCCAGAATGGCTTCCCACCTGGCTCTTGCTCAAGGAATAATCCTGAAATCTCACAGATGGTATCAGTAGCTGTAACCTGTACTTTTATCCAAACATCCTCCAGCCTAGGGAAAAATGGATGAGAAGGCTGGGCAGATAACTGCTCTAGTCCTTAAGACATATCCAGCCATACTCCTAAAAACAAGCATGAATCAATAATACGTGGGGAGAAATGATCCTTAGAGAAATCACATGATTGTGGTGGTTTGGTGCTGTGTTATTAGTTCTCCTCTCTTCTGAGCGTCTGCATGCTTTTACAGTGAAGACCAGAGATACTGCTTGAATTCTGCTACTCATTCATCAATTTGTTTATTTGCAGCACAAATCTGTTCTTCTCAGGGCAAGACAACAACCATATGTTGTTCTATCTAAGCTACAAATTTTTGTTTGTTATTGAGAGCTGAGTTTTGCACACATTACAGTCAACTTCTTCTCCAGGGACAGTTTCTCTGAGCAAGGGATTAAACACCATGGATACCCACACTCCATGGAAATCCTGCTTAGATCCTGCCAGGCAGAGTAGTGTGGGCAGTATCGTCCTCGTGCTCAGGGCCATTTCGTATCTTACATGTAGTAACTGGGTGTTACGAAATGGGCTGTTAGAAAACATTAGGAAAGGACACCCTGAGTGAGTGTAAATCATCCTGCCCAGCCCAAGCAGAAGCTAGATGCCAGTCAACAGCAAGTTTAAAAAGTGTGCTATACATTTTTAATATACCACTGTCTAAAAGAGAGATTAAAAGTAATTCTTATAAATCTAAAGGCAGCTCCTGTTAGGATTTTAAGTACCACAAGATCATATAGGAGGGGAAGAGTTCAGGGAGGGTGTTATCTTGAAGCATATTTGCATCTATAAAAATGTCCAGAGGATGTTTACACTACAGTTACAGAAAAGAAGGGGGGAAAACTGAAGAGTGTTGGGGTCTGTGCTATCCCAGTTACATCACTATGACTACCTGAATGGTAATTTAAAACTGACTCTGGTAAGTCATCCATTTCACCAGTGAATCACACAACACAAGAGGAGGTTTTCTCCCAGTTGAATTTTTATGATTTTTCGTTTAATTCTCAAATGCTTTTCACTTCAGAAAGTAGTTCCTCAATCTCTTTGTATGAATGGTGTTCCAGCATTATTTTATTTTTTTTAGGTAGCACAAATTGCCAAAAGCTGGGAGGGGGGAAAAAGTTTTTTAGCATTCCATTCATTTTATGGAAAAGAGGAAATGCCTCTTCATTCCCCACTATGAGGTTTTGCTCATAGTGGGGAATGAATATCCATTATGCACCTCAGGTGTTCCACGTTGTTTCTTAGCAATATTTCTAAGCACTTACTCTTAGAGTAATCAAGATGTCTTCATACATTGAAAAGTTATTCTCTAGCGATCCCAATGCATCTAAGACTGCAGACATCTTATAATCAATATAAGTGCCATATCTCAAACTGATGTGTTGATTGCTGGCATTACTGACCTTTTCTGTTTGATCTTGCATTTCAGAGTTATGTGGACAATGAATTTCGGTACATTAAGAGAATTACAGTGGGTTTCAGTGAAGGAGCTTTTTATCAAAGTCACTGCAGATTGGCACACTGCAGCTCTTGCATCAGAAATGGTGCAAGTTCCTTCCAGTTCTGTTCTTGTTTCTGAGACACTGCATTTCATCCTCACGAACATGCAAGTCAGGAGGGATTAGCAATAGCTCTTCATCAGTTTCTCCAGGTTATTAAACTTCAGTTTGAAAAGATGTCTCTAAAAAGTGGAATTATCACACTGTTTCAATTTAAAACACGTATTTAAAGTTTAAATCTTTTAAAAGTGTCATAGTGGGAAAGGCAACATGCTGGAAGAGTGGCTTGGTGTGAACAGCCCCAGCAGCAAGGCTGGGGAGGAAGAACCCCTTGTTGCCACCCTTTGGAGCCCAGCAGTGAAACTTGAACTGCAGGCAGTAAGAACAGATAAGCAGAAGTCAGATAACTGATATTTTCCTCAGACATTCCAACGAAGCGGGCAGCAAGACACCCATTTCTGTCTGCAAATAGGCAACTGAAATGCAGGTTTCTGCAGAATTTTGCAGTCATCATTAAATCCCTACATAGTAAGATTCTGCAGGAGATGTAATTTTCATTAATCTTCCAAAAAAAAAGTTACTTGCAGCTGCGATAGAGGATTATCAGCTCCCCAGTAGTACAGGCACCCCGCTGAAATATCATTGCGTGATGAATACAGAGCATAGCACAACACGGGGTATGTTTCACAGAGGAAACGCTGCTTTCTGGCGAAATGAGGTTTCCTATCATACTGACACTCACAAAGCTATAACCTACTGACCTGAAATGCAGCTAACAAGTAAGTCCTTTTGCCAGAATTCAGCAGGAGGCACGTGGAAAAAGAATTAACGTGGACCTTACAAGACACAGCTGTTGTTGTTTCTGTGCTTTCCCACCCCTTCTAGCAACTGCCAGCTCAGTGATATTGCTCAGGTCTTGGAGCCAGGTTTGGTCTTCCTCTGTGTTATGCCTCTCATGACTTGGCTGAACTTCTGCCGGACATCAGCCTTGAGCAGCCACGAGGCAATGGTGGGTGGGCACCACTTCGTCTGGATGCCGGAACAGCTGCTGGTGCCAAGGGCTGGGGGACAGTTGCAAAAATAGCTGTTTTAGTCTGACAAAGGAGGTAGGTTGCCAATAGGCCAGAGGCCGGTTTCTTTCAAAAATATGATCAGCAAAAGGATTCTTGTGCATTCAAGATTTGTCAGTTGTCAGCGTGGATAATGCCATCACACTCATTTCGTGTGACTGTCTGTGCAGCACAGTCTGCGAGACTTTCCTGGACTCTTCTCTTCAGGACAGAAAAAGTCATAATGCTCAGTCCCTGTCTGTTTTCAAAGCCAGGCTGGATGGGGCTTTGAGCATCCTGATCTAGTGGAAGATGTCCCTGCCCATAGCAGGACTTTTGGAACTAGATGATCATGAAGGCCTCTTTCATCCCAAACTATTGTGTGATTCTATGATTTATGAAAACAACTTGATCTCTGTCAAAATTTTCCAAGTCAAAAATATTCGTTCCAACCTTCAGAAACTTGTTTCTCTTTTATCTTACTGTTATCTATGTTACTACTTAAAAAACCCCAGAAACTAAGAAAGAAAAAAGATTAACCATACTTCTGGACAGAACTGGTGCAACCTCAGCTTCCAGGCATTTTATGTGCTTCTGGCTCTGTCTTTAGATTTAAAAACCTTTTGTCAAATTTTGACTTCCCCTGTCTCTGGTATGAGACAGAAGATACTTCTCCTTTGATCCCAGCCATACCTGTGGCTCCTCAGCAAACTGCCATTACTCTTGAACTTGGTTTTTAGACGAACAACTTCGCATTTGGCAGGGGTAAAATGCTTATTGCTAGTTTGAGCCTGATTTAGCAATCCAGACGAGCCTGTCACTGGCTTGTTCCCTTCATGGCATGCTATTTTCCCAACTAGGTCCATGAGTCACCATTATGTTACATCAACACTATATCAAATTATTAAAAAACCCACCTCATTTGTCAGAAATGATGACATTCTTACAATCTCTGTCAAACAGTGAGCTCTACTCTGTATAACAAGTGTTTGCAAAATTTATCCCCCCATACACGACTGCTGAGAGACTGGCAGGCTTCACACAGATTTTCATGTGTTCTGACAGTTGGGCTTTGCAGAAGAAGCATTTGCTGCTTGCATGCACCCAACTGAGAAGTTTCATTTGAATTTGGAGGAGAAAAAAGTTCAATTCAAATGAAAGATTTCTATTTTCGACAGACTTAATAAATTGAAAAATGAGTGTTTGTCAGAACTGACATTTCTGCACTGAACTAGACTAGGTTGGAGGAAGTGCAAAATACAAATATTTTTTAACAAAAGTCAGTTTAAAATCTCCATTTGCTTCACAGAACCCTCATTTAGTCTCAAAGATGTTTTCTGTTGAGGCCATTTTAATTGCATTTCATTTTGTTCTAATTCCATGATGTGTCACGGCAATGTAGGCTACGCCACGAGAATAATTGCAGAGTTCCTTTTATTTCAAAATAACCACACACACCTGAAGCTTGAGGTATAAGAACCTGCTTAACGGAAAACATGACAAATAAAATAATATTAAATATCAAGTGCGTTTTTACATTTAGAAATCAACTTTTTTCAAACAGCTTTTCATGATTCCCCTAACTCATTCAGTAGCTCAATGGCTGATGTCTTGCAGGCTGTGTCAACATCATACTGATATTTTGAGGTTTCAGTTCAGTCCATTGAAGAACAAATGGGATGGAAAAGCATGTTGAGTTAGTCCTCCTTCATTTGAAATAGTCACTATTTTTACACAGAAAAATGGAAACCAAGAAGTGTTCCTAAAAATCATTATTTACCTCCTTGGCTGTATCTTAACAGAGAGAATAAACCCTTCCAGTCCTTAGAGAGACTGGGTGATATCAAACACACACACGAAGATGGATGAAAACAAAGTGCACTGCCTCCCAATTTTAGAAGACAGTGCAAAACTGCAGGGTAGCAATAAGGAAAAGAATGAAGCAATGCTATCCTTTACTAGGAAATTACAAAACACAACGAGAAAGCATTTGTGCAGAAAATGGGTTCAAAATAAAACAAATAGACCATTGAATGCATTTTCCCCTCCTAAACTTGCAAACATTCTTTTAAAAACTTTGCAAACCAAGGCTTTTTTTTCATTCTTACTTACAGATTAGAGTTTCTCTCCGCTCTTCAAGTGTTGTTTACTTGGATCTTCATTCTTTGTCAGCTCTACGAACAAAAAGCAAAAGACCTGGTACTTTAAAGAGTCATTGCCTTACTTCCTTCTTTGAGCTTATGACAAAACAATAACCTTGAGGCTGCGCTGTGTGAGGGCAGGGCTGCCCATGAGCACACAGCCTTGGGAAGATTTTTAGTTGCACTACAGCATCCCTTACCTTGCAGCTACTTCTTAGCCATTAGAGGTCTTCAAATCCTCCCATTTCTGAACAGTACTTTATACTACTGCCTAAAATGACAAACTGTACACACAGATGTGAGCCTCACAGTTCACAAAGACGCATGTTTGGAAAGGTTTTTCCCCAGAGTGAAAGGGATGATTTGAAAAAGTGTTTCGAGAAAACAGGGCAGGACAAGAGCAAAGTATGATCTAGGTTGTAACTAAGTGTGGGTTTGGATGTGGTCAGAGACACCTAAGTGTAAGGGATGAAATAAAGCTCACTCTACAGCCCAGCACCGTTTCTCAGCTCTGCTTTCTGCCAAGATTTTAGCTCAGTATCTGGATCTAGAGGCATGGTGCCATCACTACAGCTGTACAGTGCTAGCAGAGGGAAACAAGGAGATTTAATTAAAAAATGATTTGCCATGCCAATGTCAAAGGCTCATCGAGCAATGATGGCTGCAGTGAGGTGGATGCATGGTAAGAGATATCTTACTGAGGGACTGAGTCTCTGTAAGGAGCCTGCACGAGGTCGGTTTTGCCCTCCTGCAGGCTCAGCATGTTTCTGTCAGAACTCACGATTATATTTGAGTATACTAGTTTTGAAAACAACAGTATAGACATACAACTTTTAAATGTAATCTCACATGAGAACATTTTAACTGACTGCATCCTGTTGTTTCACATTTGGTTGAAAAAGGACGAGGGAAGTCCTGTTCTGTGCTACTTCACAACAGACTGGTATGTGATGGAAGTTGCCTTCTTGCATTTTGCAATTTTAACAGTGGCTGACAGCTAAAGAACTGTTTAGATAATATTAAAAGGTGATCATAACAGTAATGCTTTGCTCTTCTCTGGTACCTTTCTGCAAGCTGGTGTCAAAGCTCTGTTGAAAGGCATACAGCTAAAAAGCTGAAAACTCCATGGCAAAGCCGGAACTAAAGCTAAGAAATCCTTAAATCAGGACCTGTGCCTTCTCAAGTTAGTAATTTTGTCTTGGCTTCTTCTAGGTCTTGTTGAAGAATGAATACATCCCAGTGGAGAGAAAGCTAAGGTACCTTAAAACCTTCAGGTAGCATCTGTATGTGGGTTTTTAAATGATACAATATTCTTGATACAATTAGTTAATACGTAGTTAAACATAAGTTAAAACATAAGTAATGTTTTAATGTTGAATATTGATTTTTTAATGCAATATAATAATTGCATAACATACAAGTTATATAATTGTGTTGATAAATAACAATGTTGTTTTCTCAAGCAGTCAAAACAAATTAGAGTTTTTCAGGTTGACTTCTTTCCGTATGTTTGCAGTTGGCAAATCTTCAATCCTTTAATCCAGGATTAAACCAAATAGTGAAATACCAGAGCATGATCTGGGACAGACACCCTCATTACCTTTGTTGGTCTCTAATTTGTAGATAGTATCAAGATCTAGACAGGTATAGAATGCTTAATATAAAGCATTGCAATTAATTTTCCCTGCTAAATTGATGCAATTTTGCCCAGGACTTACCAACAGCATGTATAATGGATTCCAGACTGGTATGTTTATATTTTCAGCTCTAATGTACTGAGCTGGTGGCAGAATGTGATTATTTTAGAGCATCACTGGTTTTGAACACAAATGCTAGAAATGCATGTATTTTACAAGTTTTGAGTAATTGCTGGTAGTTTTAGCAATACCCTAAAAATCTAAAAGGGTGATAATGTGTTTTCGTAGTACTGTTGTATCACGTGGATTCAACCATCACCTACTTTGAGTTTGCATTACAGCAACAGTTTCAAGGGCCAAGGTTGTTTAATAATAGATGAGAATCTGGGCCAGATTTCAAGGACTACTTGTCCTACTGAGACTGATTAGCACCAAGGTACCTCTGCTCTGGATTGTGTGAAAGGTCCTTGAGGAAAGAGAACCATGCCCTTTATGCTCAGGCATAATACATGTTGTTAGTGATTTTTCAGCTGTTCCAAACTTCTTGTTGTACACAGAATAACCATGGCAACACAGGTGTCTTGTTTGTCCACATTTATTGTGCCAGGACTCAAGGATTTGGAGTGCTATTTCAGAAGGGGACTATACGGGGTGGCAGGAGCTGTGCAAGCACGGTGGTTGGGTGGTCTAGAAAAATATTCTTCTCCTTCGCTTATTTAAGTGTCAGAAAGCAAAAAAGAAGATCCACTTGGACGCCTTAAATTCACCAGGGGTAACCTGACAGTTAGTTGTGGGTACAGCTTGAATGATGGTCCTGACAACACTGAACTGATGTGGATTACATAGAATAAAGGGAGGGCATCACTTATAATAATTTGTGCTCCTTACAAAAAGCCTGCTTTTTGATCAGCTCAGAGTCCCTCCTAGTGCCAGCTCCGGGCCTGGGCCTGGTATATAAGACTGGCTGATCAGTTATTAAGTTGCAATTGTGACGGGTCATTTGCAGTTTATTATTAAGTAAAAGATCAGCTGCTAATATGAAGAACTGAAAGGCAGTATGTAGTTCAAGTGACTAACTTATAACCGTTACCAACCAAATCCTATTTTTGACTCATATTTCTAGTGTGCCTTACTATTTCAAGCAACTGAATAGAAAGATATTAATTATCTGCAAAAGGGAAAACATTCAGTACCAATATCAGCCAAAAACATTTTATAGATTATAGGTTTCTTAAAATGACTCTGTCTGGGTTCTGGATTAGTTGTGATTTGTGGCTGTCACCCAGGCAGTGCAAGATGTCCTATGAGTGAGAAATACTGCCTGTGACACATCTGAAAGAACATTTTGGAAAAGTACAGGGAGTAAAATGTGACTGGCAATTCCTTGTTTCACACACCTTTGCATAACAGAGACATAAATTCAAGCTCCTCGGAAAAATGGAAATACGTCTAGAGGCCTCCTCCTAGTTTCTTTTCCTGATTTAGGGGAAAAAATACCCACTTTGCAAGTTACTGTCCCTGGGCATTATTACTCAAATTTGCTTAAACGTACCTGAGGCAAAGTGGTGTGGAGAAAGTCTGTTTCCCCTTCAGTCTGTCTCACTACCTTTTCCTCCTAGGGAAATGCCAAAATTGCACCATGTTGAAGTATAGCATATCAATGAAACCCCCTCAAATTTCTGTTCAGGTCTTACCAGAATCCAGATCTTTCAGAAGAGTACTGAAAACAAACCAATACCTAAGTCTGCATCAAAATCTGCAGCATTTCTTCTTCGATAGTGTAGGAGGGATCCCAGATCTAGAAACCAACTGTTCTAATACTAATGACACTAGCAACTTGCCCAAGTTTCACCATGCCTTCTCCTCTTTTCTGCAGGACTCTGCTTTGGCCTCAGTGGCTGTCCCCAAGGGCAGGAGGAGGAATCAGAGCTGCATCCAAAAGATATCTGCTCAGTTGCCAGCCTAAATGGACTTTTTAAGAAGGTGTCTTACTTATATTTAACAACTGCACACTTCTAGAAGTCTAACTGCTAAAGTCTAACCAACTTTAATACTACCTTTTTTTGAAGGATTTTGCTAGTTCATATCTGTTGCAAGCCAGTAGGTTTTTCAGGGGATGTGCCTTTCATCAGGAATCCAGCACAGCAATTCACTCATTTTGGGAGCTTGTTCTCACCAGGGTGAAGAAAAATGGAAGGGGAGCTGACTGACAAGGAGATGTATTACTCCTACCATAAAGATGACATTAGACTGCGGAGAAGAAATCATATATGCAGCACCATGCTGATTCTATAAGCTTATATGCCTTTCTGAGAAGAAAAAGTCCTTCCCTTCACCTTGAAAAGGCAGCGCTCACCCTAAAATTTGCTTGAGCTTGATACTAACCTCCCTAATTGCCTGCTGCGGTAGGCAGCATGTTATAAGGAAGAATATATTTTTAAAAAAGATTTCAGCACAAGTCTATTGCTACTCACCCCCAAAATGTGTACTGCAACTACTAATGCTGTTTTATTCCCAGATTGCTTATTTCATCTGTTTTCTCACTGCAGAGATAATGCAAACTCTGTCATCAGGTGCATGGAAAAAATCATTTTGCTAAAGATCACTTTCCTGCTGAATATACACATACGGATATTCATGACACTTAGTCTGCTAAAATGTGTTATCTGAGGAACAAACCTCTCTGCATTAGTCTGAGAGCATCTGCCTAAGAGCAGTACAGAAAGCAAAGCTTGCTGCCAACACTAATTGATAATGAAGATGATTTCCTACCTTAGCATAAACACAATTAAGTACATGATGTTTCTGCTGCAGTTGGGTTAGAAAGGAATTCAGGTTCCTCCTGCCATGTCAGAAAGGAGGAATTTACCGCAAGGGAATTTTCCCACACCGCATTCTCAAACTACACTGGTTTGCAAGAGCCTTTCCTTGAATAGCACAGCAACACTTTGCATATTAGAGTGAGGCTCTCTGTGCACGCAAGTGCTCTGTTACATCAAATTGTTTGGGCTGAAATGGTTCATTTTGCTGTTAAATCTGGAGGTTCCCATTCTGAACAGATGATAAGCAACTGTGTTAAAGTACGATCTTCAGTGCCAAATTGTGAAGCCAATTGCGTTGTCAATAAGCTCATTACTGATGCATTTTTAAAAACTTTTGCCTATTTGAAGTTCAGTTGGAATATTTAAGAAGGCAGCTAGACAGTCTGGCCATAGGTGTAGAAACACTTATGGTAAGTGCTGCTGTTCTGGGCTGTAGAAGAATACCCATGCCTGCCCTTTGTCCCACTGTCCGCCTAATATGCTTTCTCCTGGCTTCTCCCCATTTCATTGTCACAGCAGTCCGTAGAAAATCTTGGGCCATGCTGCTTGTGGCCTTACTGATGTTTTACCAGTCTAAATATTCTTATTCAGTTTTGGAGTGCCCTGTGCTGTTGCACTGGGCCCCTGTACTTGGTTGATCTTTAGACCTCTCTGTAGAAAAACAGAACAGAAAACAGTAAGTTATGAAATAGCTTCCCTTTCTAACCTCCTTCTTTTCATTCCATCCAGGCTATTTAATGTTCTGTACATCTTCTGAATGCATTTTCACTGAAAAGCATAAGAGCCCAGTATTTTATGCCATTATTCACTGTAGCTCTAACGGAGCCTTAGCTGAAGACAGACTGACAGGACATTCCTCTGTGATACTATGAGCCCTACATGGCAGATGTACAGGTTAAAAAAACCAAACTAGTAAAATCCACATGGAGTCAGTGAAGCACGGTGGAGAGAAGACCCAAACATCACCAATGTAAGCTGGTACAAAATGAATTGTGTAGGAGATACCCGGGTGCATTAGGTTCGTACGGCCAGGTTTCGGTAGTGGGGGAGGCTACAGGGGTGGCTTCTGTGAGAGGCTGCCAGAAGCTTCCTCCAAGTCTCTCAGAGGCAATGCCAGCTGGCTCCAGGACGGATGTGCCGCTGGCCAAGACTGGGCCAATTGGAAATGATGATAATGCCTCTGTGGTAAACTACTGAAGAAGAAGAAGAAGAAGAAGAAAAAGAAGAAGAAGAAGAAAAAAGTTATTACGCAGTTTTACTTGCGGCCAGAAAAGAGCGGGGTGGGAACATGTGAGGAGAACAGCTCTGCAGACTCCAAGGTCCATGGAGAAGGAGGGGGAGGAGGTGCTCCAGGCACCGGAGCTGAGATTCCTCTGCAGTCCATGGTGAAGTCCATGGTGAAGCAGCTATCCCCCCTGCAGCCCATGGAGGATCATGAGGATCCACCTGCAGCCCGTGGAGGAGACCCACACCGGAGCAGGTCAATGCCCGAAAGAGGCTGTGAACCTGTGGGAGACCCGTGCTGGAAAAGGCTCCTGGCAGGGACCTGCAGACCCATGGAGAGAGGAGCCCATGCTGGAGCAGGTTTCCTGCTAGGACTTGTGACCCCATGGGGAACCCATGCTGGAGCAGGCTGTCCTTGAAGGACTGCACCCCAGGGAAGGATGGCCCATGTTGCAGTAGTTTGTGAAGAACTGTTGCCTATGGAATGGACTCACATTGGAGAAATTAATGGAGTACTATCTCCTGGGGAAGAGACCCCACATTGGAGCAGGGGAAGAAACAATGTGGGATGAAATGGCCATGCCCTCATTCCCCATCTCCCTGTGCCACTGGAGTGGGGAAGGAATTAGAGCTGAGAAGGGGGAAGGGGTGGGGTGGGGGGATGGTGTTTTTAAGGTCTGATTTTACTTCTCATTATCCTGCTGATTTCATTAGTAATAAATTCGGTTAATATCCCCAAGCTGAGTCTGTTCTGCTCATGACTGTATTTGGTGAGTCATCTCTCCTGGTCCTTATCTCAATGCACGAACCCTTTTTTAATAGTTTCTCTTCTCTGTTCAGTTGCAGAGAGTGATAGAGAGGCTTTGGTGGGTGCCTGGCATGGTGGGCACCTGTGCAGATATGAGCTCTGGTCCCAAAGCAAAACATCCACTGTAGGGCAGTGACCTGACCTTTATCTTCTCAACAGGATAGGTTGGATTGGCCATAGTATCCTACCTCTTTAGCCCCATTGCTTCTGGTTCTCAAGTCGGCACATTAAGCACTAATTCAAACACGTCTTCAGAGAAAAGATTTGTCCAAAATAGCTTTCCTGCTGACATCAGTAACGGTAAGAATTTGGGGAGTTTAAGAAAGTAAAGCATGCAGTTAATGTGTTTAATTGTACAACTGAGATGAGAATGAGAAGCATCAGATCACTGAGTAGCAATTTCCATTGCTGCCTTTTTCTCTCTGCACTATCAAATCAAGATTATCAATGAAGGCGATTCAATGATTTCTACAGCCCTCATGGTGAGAGAGTTCACCATTTGCTACTAAGTACCTTTAGCACAGTAAATGCAGATAAAGCTATGCCTATTTTGTATCCACTCCAGATTTTCCTTATGTCTCTTATTTCGGCTAAAACTCTTTTCCCCTTATTTTTGCTTAAGAGGAAAGATTTCACTCTGTTCATTGAGCTGACAATAAAATAATGAATTCTGTATCAAAAGCTATCTCCACTTAATTTTCAGATTGTTTCCCCTATCCATGTTAGTGGGTGTCTGACCTCATTCAATTCCCACACCTAAGATTATCCTCACATGAACTTAATTTCAGCTGTGCAACAGAGATCAATTCTAGAAAAGGAAGAAGTTCATTAAACTGGTGAGAAATTCTAGCATTATAATATGGTTTTTCTGAAGTACTTTTTCCCCGGACTTTTTTGTTTCAGATTCAAAAGCAGCCTGTTTTTTTTAGGGATCAAATAGTAGAATTCATGGAGTCTTTCTGTACAGCACTGGATATAAAAGATATGCATGTTGCCATGTGAGCCTGAGGTATGTGTGCAATTCAGATCACAATGCTGTGTAGAAATATCTAAGCTAGCTTTAAATAGGTAGTTGGTGATAAATCTGTGTTGGAGTGACACTCCCTCATAAAATTTTTCCATGTTTTCCAGGCTTAGAGCCTTCAGCACTTCAATTAGCTCCTCCAGAGCTAGTTTTGGTACCTCTGCATGACTTTGCAGAAAGTAATGGGCATATCCCAGTCTGTGTCGATTGCGACTGTTGAAGCTTAAACACATTCATGCTGGCAGGGACCTCGAGAGAGATTTTACTGTCAAACCTCCTGTTGAAAGCAGGGCTATAGACTGAGGTATCCAGGGCCCCATCAAACTGAGCCTTGAATATTTCCAGCAGGGGAAATTATGCTACTCTGAATTTTTCAGTGTCTGTCTGGGACAAAGAAGACAGAATCTGGACACCACATCCCAGGTGTGGCCTAACAGGTAGTCAATGGAGTGGAATAATCACACCCTTGTCTTGACAGCTGTAGTCCTTGACCTGCTGGCTGGGCTCTCGCTGCTGCAACCCACGATGAGGTATCATTTCGTTGCTGAGCTGTGTGAGTACCTGAGAGCATCAGGGGCAGTGCCTAAAAGTGCCCAAATGAAGGCAGATCTGGCAACCTATTATGAGGGCAACTTGAGATGATCGACATCTGAGCTGATTCTGAAAAATTAACTCATCTTGAAAGAGTACCAGAGCCAATGAGGAAGCCAGTAGAATCATTATGGAAATTTCCTTCTTATTCCTTGTTCAAAGATTGATTGGCAAAACCAATAACACTTTCTTCTGGTCTTTTAATAAATTTCAGAAAGTAGTATGAAAGTGTGGATGCTGTTGTAAAAGGAGACCAGCAGCCCTTTCTGCAATGCTGATTCCCAAAATACACTTTAAACTACTTCTTTACTTCCACTGATTTCATAAAATATGACATTCACAATTGCTGCAGTGGACTAAGAACCCAAAGTACTTTTAACTTCTCTCCTGTCATGTTTCCCCCAGCTCCGCTGTAATCTTACCTCCCACCAGGAAACGTTAAGCTCCATCCAGATCTGCAGCCTTCTCACTTGAGTTTAATATTTCCCTCCTCCTGGTCTGTCTCCAGTACTTCGGTACCTCTGCTGAGGACCTTTGCAGCACTTACCCAACTGCTTTCCAGCAGCGTGGCAGGACACTCACCTCGCTCCGTGTGACTCCTGGACTTGGCAGAGAAGCACTGCTGAGGAACTGCTACTGCAACCCAGCTGTCTGCTTCCTGAAGTGCCACCCATTGCTCGTAAACCACAAACAGATGACAGACAGGATCGGACCAGTTGTTGTCATCTCACTTACCAAGTTCATTGATGAAGATGTGTTTTGGGGTTTTATTTATTCTTGTTCTGTTCAATATATGTTAAATATTTTCAGTAATCGCAAAATGTATCTTTTTGTAAGTGGCTACAGGTGAAATTAAGAGGACTAATTGTACTGAAAGTGAAAATAACAGATGGTAGTATGGGTTTGTGGGTATATATAGACATAGGTGTTTCTCTCCTGTGGTAGGAAGGCCACTCAGCCTCTCAACAGGATTTTCTCAGTTGCTCAGTTAATACCTAAACGCGATCTGAGAGCCCTTGAAGGAACTTTCGTCATGATACTGTGGTAAAATATCTATAGCAACCCTGAAGCTGGGCAGCCAGCAAGGCTGAAAACGTTCTGGTACTCCTGAAATGCTTCTATCTCTTTATCAAACAGTAGTCTTCCAGAGAGATGTAAGCAGCCACTCTGCATATGCTTTTTGTATACTGCAGTCTCTTTATAACAGAAAAGTATTGGCTCAAACTTTTTATAAATGAAGAGAATAAGGTATGTGAAAAGAAGAAAGATGTGGGGGGAATTTGCTAGGAGATATCATGATCATCTTTATAGTACACTGTTGACCCTACTAATGGTATCCATTTTATACATCTGCTACCTGAAATCCGTCAGAGCAATACAAGTACACGCAAAGCTGCAACTATTCCTTGACCCCATTTAATTTCAAAAAGTCATTCTCTAGCAGTGGTATAGCAGAATAGCTACAAAACCTGGCCATGCAACAAGTAGCAGAGTAGGACAAACTCATATTTCAAAATCTTGACGTTGCATTCCCAGGAGCTCAGTATGAATAATAAAAGTGTCCAGAATAAGGATGTTCTCTTTCTTCCAAATTAAGGGCATATGCTTGGGGACTTTTAAATCCAAAAGCTCATTAAGTGTTCTGTCCTATCCCCATGTTAAGATTGCACAAGATAAAAAGCAATAGTTGTAGAAAATATAATACTTCCCCTAGCAATGTCTAAATGCTTTTTCAAGATTCGATAAGGAAACTGTTTTTCTGATAGCCAGTTAAGCTTAGAAATACTCTTTTAGTGATCTGCCATTTAAAACTTACAGCCAATTCAATGTTAAAAAGACATAGTAATACATTTCATCATATAAGAAGTGCAGCAATATTTTCCATGGCACTTAAATGCAAAAATTAAAAACAGTGTTGAATTTGTCTCATCTGTGTAATAGCATAGTAGTCCTATATTACATGCTATGAAAGGCATGAAAGACTTCAGACGTTTTCTTCAAAGTTACTTAACAAGTCTGCTACTGAGTCAGAATTAGACTACTTTTCACCTAATGTGTCTCACGCTCTAACCTACAGGCTGTATTTTGCCTTTCAGTGACAGGAAGGAAGCTTTCTAGAAAAAAAATTCTCACATTGACTAGTGAAACCCAGTAACTCTTGTCTCAATCAAAAAGCAGCTATAGGTTTTTAAGAAGCTGCTCATCTTCAGCAGTTATATGGAGCACTAAATATTCCCGAGAATTTGATTCTTTGAAAAGTAAAGTTTGCACTTTCCCTAGGAACGTAGCTTTATCCATTTTTTTTCAAGACTGATCTATTTGCATGGTCCTAGGATATAGGATATGCATTTCTGGAGGTCATCTGTGTTAACCAGTCACTCAAAGCAGGGCCAGCTTATGTCAGCTTGCTCAGTGCCTGGTCCAGTGGAGTTTGAATATCTCAAAAAATGGAGGTCACATCATCTGCTGGCTCTAGCCCCAAAGTTTGACTGCTCTCATACTGTAGTTGTGTTTTCTAACATCTAACTGGAATTTCCCATGCTGCAGCTTATATCCGTTGCATCTGGTCCCATATCTATTCACCTCCGATACATGTCCTTATTTTCCTGCTGCATCTCATGAAGTAGATGCGGAGAGTGATAAGATCAGCCTGTGCTTTTGGTTGTGCAGCCCAGGATGTGGTCGGGCTTCTTTCTTTTTTTTCTATGTCCATTTTTGACACAGACAGAGGAATCAAGCACATGCTCAAAAATTCACAGGTGACACCAAGTTGAGTGATGTGGGTGACACACCTGAAGTATGGGATGCCATCCTGAGGCACCGGGACGGGCTGGAGAAGTGGGCCCATGAGAATCTCATGAGGTTTAACAAGACCAAGTGGAAGTTGCTGCACCTGGATCAGGGCAATCGCCAGTATCAACATATGCTGGGGGATGAACAGATTGAGACCAGCCCTGGAGAGAAGGACTTGGGGGTGCTGATGGATGAGAGGCTGGACATGAGCTGGCAGTGTGAGCTTGCAGCTCAGAAAGCCAAACGTGTCCTGGGCTGCATCCAAGGCAGCATGGCCAGCAGGGCGAGGGAAGGGATTCTGCCCCTCTGTCTCTCTCTGCTGAGATCCCACCTGGAGAGCTGCATCCATCTCTGGGGTCTCCAGCACAGGAAGGACATGGACCCGTTGGAGTGAATCCAAAGAGATGTAGCACCTCTCCTGTGGGGAAAGGCTGAGAGAATTGGGATTGCTCAGCCTGGGAAAGAGAAGGCATCAGAGTGACCTAATTTCAACCTTCCAGTACCTGAAGGGAGCCGCAAAAAAGATGATGAGAGACTTTTACAAGAGCAAGTAGTGACAGGACAAGGGTCAACGGCTTTTAACTGAAAGAGGGAAGGTGTAGACTAGATATTAGGAGGAAATTGATTACTGTGGGAGTGGTGAGGCACTGGAACAGGTTTCCCAGGGAAGCTGTGAATGTCCCATCCCTGGAAGTGTTTAATGCCACTTTGAATGGAGCTCTGAGCAACTTTGTCTAGTGAAAGATGCCCCTGTCCATGGCAGGGGTGGTGGAACTAGATGATCCTCAAGGTCACTTTCCAATCCAGGGCATTCTATGATCATGATTCTGTGATTCTACTATTCTGTGACTCCTGGCTGCCAGATGGGCCCTGGTCAGTGTGTGGAGAAGGCTGTTGTCAGGCATGGAACCCATTGCCAAGTCCACCCTTTGCATCACAAAGGCTGGCAGCCCTGCTGCAATATCTCCCAAGGCTGCATAGCTGTAGGCACAGACATGTCCATACTTCTTCCAAAGTAAAACATCCCTCAGGTAGGCAGTAAAATATACAGCAGTTAAGTCAACAGCTGTTGCTCATCTGTTTGATTTTGGGAGTAATTTTTTTACCACAGCATGGTCACGTGCCAATAACTCACACTAGAAACCAGCCTTCAATGGCCTCCTCAATTTTTACAAGGCAAACTGCCTGATTCATACTGTCACTTCCAGAGAAAAGCAACAGAACTCTACACATTTGCCCACTAACTACAGATCCATGAAGAGAGAGAAAAAAGTTCAGGCAAATATGCAGTCACTATAACATTTAACTTTCGTGGCATTTCTATTTGGTGTGCGATTCTTTTCTCTCATGTTCAAATAGAGTCTTACAACACAGCAGGGTGAGGATTAAGAGTAAAGGACAGCAATGGAGCCAAATGGGACAGAGAAAGGGTATGGGGTCAGGTGTGAAGAAAACGTCATTGTCAAGTCAGTCAAGAAAAAGAGGAACAGATCTGTACCTCCTGATCTATCAGTCTTTCATTACCTTTCTCTCTCCTTCCCAATCTTATTCTTTCAGATGAGAAACACTTGATTCTTTTTCAGCTCAACAGTAGCAACATTTGAAGGGTCAAAAAGCATATGAGCATGATAAAGCATTCTCTTAACTCCTAGCTGGTTGTAGAAAGTTTTTGTAATCAGAAAAACATCAGAAGTTGCCAATTGAGTTATCATGGCCTTTCTCTAGCACCCAGAAACTGCACATTAACGGAGCAGAAGTTCAACCCAATATCTGCTCGATGTGCTATGCCACAGGCTGCAAAACCCTTTCAATCTCCTGTCATTAATGCCGGTCTCACTGTGAAGAAGACAGTACAAGCAGCACCAAAGTGCTTGAGCCAGTAAGTCTTCAGCTGTCTTGTTTCCTACTCTGTGCAGCAACACTTCTCTGTGAGGACTACGCCTGCATCTGGTGAGAATGGGAGTTGTAAACATATATCCTTGGTGTTGAGAGCAGATCAGAAGACATCTCTTCATTGCTTCTGAGAATCTATTTGAGCAATGAAGAGGAGGAGAGTCAATAAGACTTTAAAGGACAGAAGCAGCCGTTGCCCCTCTGTGGCTTTTATCAATCCAGGAGTGTTCTGAGTGTGAGAAATAGAGTGCAGTCTAGACTGAGGAAGGCTGCAAGGAGACTGAAGAGTTTCAGTATCGAGATGTCATTCCAGCTTACAAGAGAGTAATTTGTACAAATTTTCTCTCTGTTCATAAACCTTACCAGATATGTTCAGTACAGTCATGCTTGTTTGCACTGTCTTACTATTTTCTTGAATGTTTTCCCCTTGGAATCAAAGTTTAGTGGATTGTGTGCAGATTATTTGAACACTGAAAAGATTATTGAACTTCTTCACAAAAGCCAATGAATTGCCTTCTTAGAAGAAAAAGAGTTATTAATTCCTGATAGAATAAAGCACAGTTGTTTTTAGCCGACCTTTGCTAGCCAGAGGAGGCATGGATTTGTTTTAAAAACATTTCTTGTATCTTCCAGAAGACCTACATGCAGTGGTCAAGAACTGCTGCTCAAGCCTTGAGTTATCCACCTTGGCAGTGAATTCTCTGGAGGGTTTAGCATAGAAATCATAGAAAGGTTTAGGCTGGAGAGGACCTTAAATCTCAGGAAGGGACTTTCCACATAGCACGGGATGGCGCATTTTTTGCTGCAATGTCTGAAGGACAAAGTTTGTTTGTTGTGAGGTGCAGGGAGTGAAATAGAAAGCACCCTTTACTTCTGCTATTGCAGTAGCCAGGTTTGGGAGCAAGTGTGTCCATGGGCAGAGAGAACATGTTTTGAGGCTACAACAATCTGATTCTGCCGTTTGGGTTTTCCAGTGCCGTTAATCAGTGAAACCTGATCAAAGTCTTTGGTCAGTGAGAAAAGGGAAGCAGCTTAGACACAAGAAAGGTAGATTAGATACTAGAAGCAGTGAAACCACTAAAAGCAAGAGATGTATTCTGAAATTTTACAGCGTGTCAGCTCCTTTTCTGCAGAACTGTGTGGCTTAATTTTGCAAAGCAAATGCAAGGAACTCCAAAGATTTATCTGTTCAAGTTATCCTTTGTCTGTCTCCTCTCCTGGAACAAGCAAAGAAGTCTGGTTCTGCTGGAAGGGTTACCAGTCTTAAGCATTGGAACATGCACCTGGGAACTTGGAGTTGAAAAGATAATCCAAACAAGACATAAAAATATCCTTTTTTAAAATTCCAGTTCAGAAGTTAGCATGTGGGTTTCATGGTTGCCAAATCTAGCCTAAAAAAACACCAAAAAACAAGACTTTCCAACAACATGGAAGAGAAGTGGAAGTACTTTAAGCACTGTGTCTACTAAAAACAAAACGCAGGCATCCACTGTCTGAGCATTAATGGCAGACACCCTTTTCTGAGCAGAATTGGACACAGAAGAGAATTTTTTAAAAATACCATTAAATAAACAATGACATTGAATTTTGAGAGGTCATGATGGGTGCAGAGCGGTGATGAACTCAGATTTGGAGGTTTTTTACCTATACGCAAATGAGAAATCTCTGTATAAATGAAATATAAATGACCATTCAGCTGCCCAAATGGGACAGACATCTGTACCACAGAAGAGTTGAAACTTTTGCTTTTTTTCAAGCGAGGCCCTCTGCATGTGGTAACCACAAGATTTCACCTTTCTCCAGAGGATGGAAGGGCTGTCCTGTGTGGGATTGCAAGTGGCAGCTCAGTGCTTTCACAAAGTGAAGTATGTGGTCTGTTAAGAGCCAAAGAAAGAAGACAGCATAACGTGTAAAGGAGCACAAGCAGAAAAAGGAATTAGAAGTTAGGGCATGAAGTCAGGAATATGACACCCCTGAGACTACAAAATGAGGCACACAAAAGTCAGGGCATGGGGAAATTTGAGCAGTGCAAAGCCAACCCTCTCTTGTCCAGTTTTTTCTTAGAGCTACGTTCCTCTGTTTGGGAGACAGCATTTCCAATCTTCTAAATGCTGAGAGAATGGATGGAGAGGGGGAGTTTTGGCACTACAGCTGCCAGCAAGCTGTTAGGGTTAGCCATATCTGTCTGGGATGCTCAGCCTGAAGACTCTGCCTCCCTTATTTGCAACAGTCACGCTGTTTTGGTGATATTTTTAGGAGAGCCAATGAATGGGATGACCAGGCTGAGACTTTCCATCGAGTCAGCTGAGCACTAAAGCTAAACATATTTCATCTGAGCTATAAGTGCTAAAATGTGCTTGAGGACTGGTGTTCAGCAGGAGAGCCCCACAGCGCTGGGTCTATGCGGTGTTTCGCGCATTGCTGAGTCGATCGCTGCCTGACAGAGCTGGCAGTCTAAGGTGGCTTCTTCAAGGAAATATCTCTTGCTGTTTTAAATTGAGCCAAGCCAACATCCTCCTAATTACCTAGGCCTCTTGTCTCACCTCCTACACCATTGCTGCTTCAGTCCCTGCCCCTCTGCATCACCCTGCTTATGGGAAGAGAGTCTTAAGGCTTCACTCCCACTACATCTCTACTTAAAACATGGCTTCTTCCAGAAAGACTGGATGCCATTCCCATCTCTAGGGCTTCTTAGAAGTGGATACAAAGCCAAAAGTATCTTAGGCAGCTATATTTTGTTGTCTCCCTAGTCTTTTACAAGCGTGTATTCACGCACGTATACCAACGCAGCAATATCTTGGTTAAGACAGACTTGTTTCATAGTCCATAGCTGAGCATCGTTGAATACAGGTTTTAGATGTCTGAACTAAAAATAACCGCTCCCTGCTAACACATCACACACCTACACAACAAAAACTGCATGCAAATTGCCATGAGAGCCAGCTCTCTGCTTCCCGTTTTGCAGTCACGGCGGTGGACTTCCAAAGAAGACTTCAGTGCACTACACTAGCCCATCCATAGGAGCTGATGCAGAGACTCAGAATGTCTCCAAAATGCAAAAACAAACTCGCAATGAATCTAAAACAGCATCAGTAGCAACAGCAAAATCATTCTTCCATTTAAAATTAAACTGAGAAATTAATTTGGGGACTAGTGGAAATAACACCAACTCCAGCTGGCCAGACATGGATTGCAGCAATAATTTGATCCAGGTTATTGAATCTCGTACATTAGCATGTAGCACCGCATCTAACTTCATCATCTGTAGCTCCTCAGAGACTCTCTCTGAGAAGTGACAGCCTAGCTGGGCTGCTCTAAACAGACCTCAGCAACAGCATGGCAAATGAAGCTGCCATGAGCCAGCAGCTTGCTGTATCAACCACTTCAAACACAGACGGATCACGGGTTTTGCCCATCACACAGGTTTTGTCAAAAAAGTTGAAAGTTTTGACATTGTATTTGTCTCCTATAGAACCACCGCATGGTTCAATTAATAAATTCATCAGTTTATTTAGTTTAGGATGTTTCTGTGCTTAATTTAATACAGCTGTACGGCATAAGATACCATTTGCTGGTCAGCAAGAGCTCTGAGGTGGTTTGTTGCATGATCCTGCTTGTAGACTATGCCCATGTACAAATATATCTGGCTTTACAAGGATGCATCACTTCTAATCACTACCTTCAGCTTTATGTGCATCACATTGCAGATAGCATCCTGTCTTTCCTGCTGCTCCCTGCACTGTTAATCCTTCTGTCACTCATGTTACTTTTTGGTGGGCCTACTGTGATGCATACTAGAAATCTGAGGACTCATGATGTCAAAAAATACTTAGTCTTCAGTTTCCACTGAGACTCTCTCAAGGGAGGAGAAAAATGCCCTGTTTAGCTGTTAATACATTGTCCATTTGCTCATTAAAGCACTCGACTGATTGTCACTGAAGTACTGGCACACTGAGTTTCCTGCTTGGTAAAAGTTAGCAAGGAGCAAGCCAACATTATTTCAAGTCTCTGCTGTGTTACTATTGAATGTTGATAGCTTTTTCAAGGCCCTATCTGCATGTTTCCCCTGTTGAGTAAAGAAAGTCCAGGGCATGTACTTGGTAGCAGGAGCTTGTAATTGAGCAGATTAATTATTTGATTGGCATGATGTAAGGCCCAATTTTAAAAGCCCACAATTAACTTTAAGCACTATTATTCCCATTCAAGCTGATCATTATTCCTTTGCCTAAGTGCTTTGTTGAACCGGGTCCTGAATATGAAGCAGCCCTGTGTTACAAAATTGATTGCTCCAGCAATATCTGCTCCAGCAGCCTAGCTGCTTTGCTGACAAAACCAAAGAGGGAAATTACATACACCCTTCGCAACAAGAATTAATAGTGCCAGTGATGGGACAGCTACCTGAGAGAATGTCCGTCAGGAGAAAGAGATTTCAAGGCAAACCTGAAAAATAGCAAGCCAAGATCAACCAGTTTTACACCTTGCTTGGGGTGCATGGAGGGTTTGGGTTCTGTGAGCTACCAAAGGATGAGACCCCTGAGGGCAAAACCCTGCAGGTGAGGCAGTGGGGCTGGGGGCCATGGTGGGATTGAGGGGATAGTGTGAGGAGCAGTCCTGCCTGCCCTGTTCAACCCACACTGCACAGCACTTACCCTTCTGCCACCTTGATGGGGAAAATACCCCTGCATCAAGGACATTGGAAATTTAACTTGTGCCGAAACCACGCTGCAAAAGCCACACCTGGGGCAGTGCCATTGCAGGGGTGGTGGCAGGGCTTTTTCAGCTGGGACCAAAACTCATCCTTCTTGGAGACGTACAAAGGCAAGATGATGAGTAGTGTCTGTTAACTAAGAAACTATTATTTTGCACCACCTCAGTGTACCCAAGGGCTTGGGGGGTTGGATATCACCCCCCAAGATAACTGTAACCATGCTTGGAAAAGAATTCATCATCCGTAAGGCTGAGTGGCCCTCTAATTCTAGCTGTTACTTTTTACTCCATGTTTTTCTTCATTTTTAACTTTCTATGTTTTTTTCTGCCTTGGGTGCAGGGTTCAGCTTTTTGGGCAATGTGTAAGTAAGTCTGGCTGGCAGAATGGTGTGAAAGTGTAGAAAAGGTTTCTGGAATTTTTTTGGTGGTTTTTTGCCACAGTTGTCCCTCTCCTTGCTTGTGTCACAGGGGTGGATTTTGGTGAAAGATGGTGCTGGGTACAAGCATGTCTCAAGGCCCTCTGGACCTCCACTTCCTCCTCTCCACAGCCCAAATATTTATGGGGTAGTAGAGAAAACAAACTTGTAAAAATCCAAGGTTGTTTCTCTGCCCAGATGGCCAAATAGGGAAGATTCAAGGTGCATAAAGCAGCTTAAAAAATGCAATTTTTAGAGAGGAAAAAAAGGTGTGGGATGTCATCCTCCCTAGGATTAAAGTGTGGGTGGCTAGATTATCTGGGATTATCATGCATTTCAGAGGTTCTACGTGAAACCTCCTTTATCTCTGTTCTCATCTTCTTCTCATGTTTAGTAAAAATTTCATTTGTGTCAGAGGTTTCATACTGCTGGACCGAGGCACTTACATTTTCTCTGCCACCCTGT
Source organism: Mohoua ochrocephala (assembly GCA_013398855.1). Taxonomy (NCBI): domain Eukaryota; kingdom Metazoa; phylum Chordata; class Aves; order Passeriformes; family Acanthizidae; genus Mohoua; species Mohoua ochrocephala. The sequence continues at coordinate 356,937 of VZTA01009472.1, forward strand.
GTACACCCCCATCTTTTTCCTCTCACCCCATAAATATATTTATTCATTTGGAGCAAGCAGGGGGATTTTGGTTCTGCACCCAGATGCACAGCCCCCAGTCCTGCCCATCCAGCCTCACAGGGCTGCAGGCTGCACCCACAGCAGCAGCCAAGCAGTTGCAGCATTCAGAAGGGCAGCTGTCCCAAATCTCTCCCTCAGTTTATATCTGTCATCCTTGCTGTGAATGCCAGAGGAAGAGTTCAATCCGTTTGCTGTGTAAATGGGGTGGGTGAGCTATCCGTGGGAAATACCTCCAAAAGCTCCTTTCCTTCAGACTGCTTTGTCCTTGAAAGACTGAGCAGAATTTCCACAGAGCTTTTTGCGCTTGGGATCAAGGGGAAAAAAAAAAAAAATTTCACAGCCTCACACAGTACTTCCTTCTGCTGAGCAGGGGTTGAGTGAGCTGCTGCAGCCTCCTCTCTTGCACCATCCCTGGTGGCCTGGGCATGTAGTCCTGTGCCTGTGGCAACCTCCTAGCCAAAGCCTGAATGGGGACTGTTCTTTCTGGCAGAGTCCCCTATATCCTGTATGATGGCCTCAAGCCTGTTTATGCCCAAATGTCTTGTCAAAAAATGGAAATAGGGATAAATTCAACGGTCACAGTACCAAAATTAAAATTAGACTTACTGTGGCTTAAAAACAAGAAAAAGAGCCAAGGGGTTTTGTGTTTGCATTTTCCAGTTTTATGGCAGTCAGGGCTATGAAATAAATTGTATTGCTCTGTTAGAGTTTGGTATGCGATTGGTTTTGTACCAGCCTGTCTCAACATCTGAAAAAATCGGGTATTACAAACATATAAGAGACAACCCACTGTGAAGTCTGTCAGACATGAAAAATTTGGGAGAGCAAATTATATAGTCCACCTGAGCATCTCATTCCAGCTCTGCAGGAGATGGGGCATGACATAGTGTTTTGTGTGAAACAACAGATTTTTCTGTGCAATGTTTTTGTAGGAAGATACTGCTTTCAGATGTGGCCTCATCCACAGAGTGCAAAGACAGATCTCAGCAAGATGGGCTCCAAACTTCTCGATGAAAACAAGCAGCCTCTCAGTGAAAAGCGACATTTCAAAAGGTGAGCGCAACCTGAGCAAATTCCCTCATTATTCTGTCTTCTAGAGCAAGCAGAAGGCATATAGCACTAAATTGTGAGGAGCTGTCGACTCCCTCAAGGCCAGAGAGGTCCTGCAGAGAGACCTCAACAAATTAGAGAGATGGGCAATCACCAACCATATGAAGTTTAACAAGGACAAGTGCCGGATTCTGCATCCGGGGTGGAACAATCCTGGTTGTGTGCAGAGACTGGAGAATGAGAGGCTGGAGAGCAGTGCTGTAGAAAGGGACCTGGGGGTCCTGGTTGATGACAAGCTGAATATGAGTCAGCAGCGCCATGGAAGCCAGGAGGGCCAACCGCATCCTGGGGTGCATCAGGCACAGCGTTGCCAGCTGGGCAAGGGAGGGGATTGTCCCACTCTGCTCTGCACTGGGGCAGCCTCACCTTGAGCATTGTGGGCAGTTTTGGTCACCACAATACAAAAAAGACATTAAGATGTCCAAAGGATGGCCACAAGAATGGTGAAGGGCCTGGAGGGGAAGCCCTATGAAGAGTGGCTGAGGTCACTTGGTTTGTTCAGAAGAGAAGAGAAGAGGGGACTGAGGGGAGACGTCATTGCAGTCTACAACATCCTCTTAAGGGGAAGAGGAGAGGCAGGTTCCGGTCTCTTTGCTCTCATGTCCAGTGACAGGACCTAAGGGAATGGTCTGAAGCTGGTTCTTTACCCAGAGGGTGGTTGGGCACTGGAACAGGCTCCCCAGGGAATGATCACAGCACTGAGCCTGGCAGAGTTCAAGAAGCATTTGGCCAATACTCTCAAGCACATGGTGTCACTCATGGGGTGACCTGCACAGGGCCAGGGGTAGGATTCAATGATCCTGATGAGTCGCTTCCAACTCAACATTTTCTATAATTCTGTGATTCTATGATTCTATGAAACAACTTTTAGAGTACTCCGCAAAATAAGGTTGTGAGGCAGACAATTTGAGGTGTAACGTAGGCCTCAGCAGAAGTACAGGCACTTTCCAGACCACTCAAATCTCACCAAGAAAACACAATTTCTTTCTGAGCTTTTGTCAACTTCCTTTTTCTTTTCAACTAAAATAAATATGAGATAAAGTTGTTCCTTATATATCTTGGTGCATCTAATTCTTGGCCGAGTTAAACAATGAAGAAGTGCAGAAGAATGTGAATGCAATAAAATGTTTTGGAAAGTTCAACAAAACCATTCATTCGTCAAAAATAGGATTAAGCTGGTGTTGCATTAGAGGGCTTGATTCAGATATTTTATCATCATCTCATGTAACAAGGCAAAGCACGGGGGAGCAGGAATGGAATGCAAAAGGTATGGTGAAACTTGGATTTCTGTTTAATGCTCTTTCTCCTGCCTTGTCTGTTTTCATGCAACCAGAACAGGGCCCCAAGCTGTAACCCTTTACCTGACACTCCAATTCTGTAGTTTTCAGACATCACCTGTGCCCCCAAGGACCAAAATGGGACAGAAAGGTGTTGGTACTTCTCCGGTGGGCAAGAAGGAATTGGATAGGCAGACAAAGGAGGTAGGATGGGGACTGCTAATGGGTCTGTGACCAAGGACCCCCAACCATCTTGTAATGCCTGCAGCTGATTGATGGTGAAAATGTGGGCAAGTCATTTATACTGCCTTGGCCTCATGGCAGTCGGCAAAATTTTTCCAGGTGATTCAAAATGGCTTTCACCCCCTGTGTCACGTGCTTTTGGGCAGAGAAGGGGACAGAGCACGCATGCAATCACACACAAACATGTTTACTGACAGCGCCATGCCAAAAGACGACTTCTAAGACCAGGCAATATTCTGCTTTAGCCAACTGCAATAAAGGAATGCATGTACATTATGTACTTTCCAAATACTGTGAATTTCCTGACAATTAAAGACAACTGGAAAATAATGCCAAGTACCTTTTAAAGTATTTAAGGACTTACCTTGAGAACTGCCTTCATCTTTCCAGTGTTGTTAAGTGACACCTATTGTTATGTTAATGTTTCAGGCATGTTTTGAAAATCCTGTTTTGATAGGAAGCATAACTAGAATGGCTGTTCCTGCAAAGACAATTAGAAATCTTTACATTTTTGTGCAAGTTGATTTCATAACTGGGCTTCACAAAGGAACTTTCTGTCACTTCTTCTGAACAGAAATGCACAGGTCTAAAGAATCAAGAATCTTTGTATAAAGAGAATGGAGGAAAAACTCTTCACTGCATTTCTTGTTCTTGATAACATATATTTTTAAAAATTTTTCATAACATATATTTGATTTCAATTTTTAGATTGCTGTATTCCATGAATATAAATTTCTCAAGCATCAACATGTTCTGTGTTCAGAAGGCATAAGTAATTTGCAGGCAAGTGGTCAAATTATAACTTATTCTGCTATTAACGATTTGACAAGTTCTGTAGCACACACATTTTGCACATTTTTACTTGGTGCCCAAGTGTCCTGGTCCTGACACTCCTTTTTCTCAAGGGTTGATTCACTTGAGCAAGAACACCTTTTCTGGGGAAGAATGTGAGTAGAAGACACAGTGGTTGATAACAAAAGCGGAACTAACCTGTGGTGTGCAGGGTCCTCAACCAGAAGTAGCATTTGGCACACCAGGTGTTTCACACGTGTGAGGAAAAATCCAGTTCCTCATTTATAAGCTTTTCAGTTTAGACACAGGCACAAGAACGCCAGAGTTGCTGCTATTGGTAAAAACGAGCGGGAGGATGTTTTTCCTGTTTAGCTGGCTCTTCCGCTGGTTTCTATGTATAATTGGAATAAGGAATGGGTTGTAGGCTGAATTCATGAACGCACACGTACAAACACACACTTCCACCATCTTCTTGTTTGTAAAACGAACCCAAATAAATGGCATAGGAAGGATTTGATTTGGGTTTTTCCTGAAAGGAATAAAACCAAATGGCATAATTAATATTAAGAATGTCTATAGTTAGGTACTGAGACATGCAAAACTTACATCAAGACTTGTGTTTGGTCTCCCATCTCATGAACCTTGTGACTGCCTTGTGTGGCGCTCTGTCCACCCTCAGCCACTGCTAACCCTTTTTATTCACAGGAGTTTTTGCAGGAGCCATTGAGAAGATTGGAAGAAAAGAATAAGAAACTTTTAAAGGTATGAAAATGGTGTTGTGAAGAAAGAAATAGGTATGGTATGTGATGAAAGAGTGCGAGGGTCAACCATAAAATTATTAAAAATAGATTGTAAGTTAGGACTTGCCCTGGAACAATGAAGATCATGTCAGGGCAGCTCTGTGATGCACAGCTCTGTCCAGACTCTGGCACAGCAAAGATTTTTCTGGCTGTCACTGGCATGACAAAACTCCCCCATCACTGCTGTCTCTGAGTGCAAGGATGCCTTGAGAACAGACTTTTGGATGAGTCACAGCAGATTCGAGTTTGTGGCTTACTGAGTTTTTGAGGGTTCTTCTGATGCTGATCAAGGTGGATCCCAAATTATTTGGTCCCAAGGCATGCAGTTATCCACAGAGAGATGCACACAGTCCACCCTTCTTTCACAAATATCAGCTGGTTACTGACCAGTTTTCAGCTGTACATATTCCTAATCTCCTCTTTTGTGGACACAACCATGACTTGCTGACAACAGGCTTTCTTCTCGTGTTTTACCACAGGAACAAATACAAGCGTGAGAGTAGGTAGCTGGCACCTTGCTTTCTCCTTCCAGTGGAAGGTGCCTTGGGTTTCTAAACACACAGCTGGGATTTAAACTAACCTTCTAGAACTAAAATCTTCCATATTCCTTCAGCCATCATAAGATTTGGAAAAAGTGCAGTGCTAAACAAAATAGACTGTTTTGACTTACAAATTAATTTTCCTGCCTCCCCCCCCTTCCCCTTGACTGGCTGATTGTTTCTTTTTCTGCAGTAGAAAGAGTTGATCTTTTTCCCAACAAAACAATTAAATGCAAGCACTTGTCATAACAAAATCGACAGCAAAGTTTTGAAATGGTGCATGTGTCTGTGATTTCATGCAAAGCTACAGAAAAGCAACACTTTTATATAGGAAAGGCCTCCGTAAATCAAGCCATATTGATTTATGAGTCAGCAGAGTCATGAGATCACAGAATATTTCAGGTGGGAAGGGACTAGGGGTGGGAGATGTCTTTGGTCTGACCTCCCACTCAAAGCTCAGAGAACGGTATTCAAGGCTGCATCCAGCTGGGCTGTAAGAACCCCAAGGACAGAGCCTTTCCATCCTCCTGGCCGCTCCATGGCCTTACCAGAGTTCATTGACATACATCCCATACCAGGGGGAATGTGGCATCCACACGTGGTCTAAAAAGTACCAAGTGGAGGAAGAGAACCCCTTCCCTTGACCCATGGCCATGCTTCTGCACTCAGGGGTGGGAGGTGCTGTTCTCAATCGCTGTCAGGGCACCCTGGGGGCCCACACTCAGCTTCTGTCCCACCACCCCCAGGCCTTTCCCACACTCCCCATCTCCTGAGGATGTTTTTCTGCTCAGGGTGTTCTGGATCCCACAAGTTTCTGAGCCCCGCACAGTGTTTGTGGTGACAGAAGAGCCGGGACACTTGGCTGAGGCGTGGCATCTTGTCCAAGTCCATGACTGGGAGGGCAGTTGTCCCCCTGCCACCATCCCCTCAGCATCAGCTGGCAGAAGCATGGCTAAGCAGGGCTGCAGGTGACTGCAGCACCACTGATCCCCGATGAGCTGCCTGTCACACCAGCCTGACACGTAACGCGGGCACTGCAGAGCATTACTTCCTGCTGATAATGAAAAAATGCCTTCCCAGTGGTCACAAGAAGCTCGCTTGTGTAGATCCTCTGAGTCTGATAAAAGTTAGAGCCACCCTCAAAGCATTTATCTCAGCATGGACACTGGCTTCAGCTTCTGTCTTCTATCCTGCTGCCTATTTCTACCAAACACAGGAACTTTATTTCTGTAAGATTTTCCTTCACTGCTGATACCAGCCACAATTTCTGGGGTTAGAAAGACTGTCAAACACACAGTGTGATCACATAATCCTCACTTCTGATAAATGTTTGATGGATAGAAAGTGCTGGTTTGTAGCTTTTTAGTAGTGTCTTTACATTGAAAATTTAACCAACAGTAGTTTTAATATTAAAACCGTTCCCTTAACAAGTCATATTTGTTTTTGTTGGCTTTTAGGAAAAAAACAGAATACTAGAAGGAAGAGAATTAGTCATACAACAGGAAAAAATCTTAAAGGTATGACATCTTATTGCATATCACAGTACATGCTCGCTCTTTGTTTAGACCATCACCATTCTGGAAAAATTTTTACAAAGGTAATTATAAGGGTGTCAAACAGAGAGGCAATAGAGTCAAATCTAACACAGGTAAGGGTGTGGAGAGTAGGCCTGCCATTAGTCTCCAGGACACAAAAATAATGCAAGACTGAGCAGTTTTGGGTTAGAAGTTTTGCAGACCATAGTCTGCAAACCAGCAAGAGTGTTTTTAAAACAAGTAACCTTGTATTATTGGGAACATAAGTCATCCAGAAAGTTACTGCAATATAAAACTAATACCAGGAGGGCAGATTCCTGGAGATTTCTATCAGAGCCAATTTGGGAGAGCAGAATATAATATCTGCAAGGGCAGCACTGGTGCTGATCTCACGCTAATAAGCTCCGATTTGACTTTTATTGCCCACCAGACTGATGGACTAATACTAAGATTATTTGTTTTTCTTTTGAACTTTTAAGGACATGCAGATAAAAATAAACCACTTGCACAAGCAGCTCAAGCACCCTGAACTAATTGGGTCGTAAGTATTAGCAATGCCCTCTACTCTGGGTTTCTTTTTTATAGTATCCAGAATGTTTCCACATCTGCCATACGTGAAGCACATGCCATTGATTGTAAGTTAATATGGTTTATGCAGCATCAAACAGGCACCTCATATTTATGTAGGACAGCTTCTTTTTCTGTCACATAATCACCCAACCACAGAAATGTAAATGAAATTTAGATTTGGAAAGTCCCATCTCATTTTTCAGCAGATTCCGGAGTAGCTTATCTTTTACTCAGTAGACCAAGGTTGTACGGCATACCCTGGATATTAATTTCAATTCTCTTTCCTAATAACCTGTAAGAGGTTCATAGCATTACTTTTCAGAATAAGAAGCAAAAGCAGCAGCTTGAACAACAGCAGCAAAGCCTGCAGCTACACGCTTATTTTCAGAGCAAGTGCTCTCTCTTCATGGCCAGAGTTCGAGAGACACTTAAACCATGCTCCCACTTCACCTCGCTTCTAGACTGTAGTGTCCTTTAAGTAACAAGGTTACGCAGGATCTCTGAATTTAAAACCACCACATCTAAGTACAGAGCCCAGCACTGGGCTTCTCACTCTGACTCTCCCATTTCCCAACTGCACAGCAATGCAGAAATCCTCCAACTCCAGAAAACACGAGGGATTAAGTATTCCTTCTAGCAATCACTCCCAAATTAAGCTCCAAGTACAATGTGCCAGCAGGAACTATGAGCCCCATTTAAAAGCTCCTCTTTCAGTTCTCTGAAGTGGTTCGAGATTCAATTTTGTGTCCTGTGTTCTGCAGAGAAGAGCTGTGTAATGACATTACGTATGCACTGCATTAACTGTAAGAACAGAGCCTGAATTACAATGCAAAGTTTAAAACAGCAAGCATTTTGGAGTAAACCTGCTGCTTGCAGTAGTACAGCTACCCCCACACCTGAGGGGCACTATAGATGTGTTTTAATTACCATGGTGCTTCCTCCAGGCAATGTCAACAGAGAAGACAATACCGGATCTTCCCTTGCCGCCATGGTAGCACGTTCGATGGGAGAAACCCAGTAATACTAATACTTTCCTGCAATAAAACAATCTAAATAGTGTTAGCTCCATGCTGTGGATATGTTCTCTTACCGCTGTGTGGCAGCTTTGGGATTGCCTAGTTTTGCCTTTTCTCCAAGACTGGATGAACCCATGAATTCCATGCAGTAATTCCTATGGAAGTGCACCAAGTAAAAAGGGTTCCCAATTTAGGTGCTTACAAACACATGAGAAGGTACAATATCCCACCACAAGAAGTTTGGGGCTCTCTCTAGATGGCTGGATAACATGCAGCAGAGGGATGTATAACGTAGCAGCCCTGAAATGATCATGGTGGAAATCATTCTCTTTCTTTCTGCTAACAGAAAAAACTCAAAGGAATTGCAGATTCCGATAGAAGCCTTGGGAGCAGGAAGCAGGTAAAGGGAGGGGAAGATGAAAAAGAACGCACAAGATAAAAGGCATGCGTTTGGGTGGAAGAGGGAGTTTGAGCAGCCTGGCAGTAAAAGCTGGCAAGAAACAAAAAATCCTGATCTTGTTAAGACAGCCAAGTGATATCAGAGCTTGACTGCAAAATTCAGTGTGTGCCTCTCCTTGTCGTTGCTGTTGCTCCTGAAGGCTGGCTGCATTCTGGGAATCCTTATTGGTGCTCCAGTGCCTAGGGGGCTGCTGGAGACAGATGCTTTCTGAAAGCTGTCCCCAGACACCATGATCTTGAGGCCCTTGCTCCTGCCTAGTCAAAGCCAAGTAAAGAGGGGTTCAAAATGAAGCATAGCAACATGTACTTTTAGAAAGAAGAAACCAAAACATGTTCAGTCTAGTAAGGTCAGATTTAAGATTCAGGGAATTGGGAGGGAGGGAGAAATTAAATATTTCTTACCAAGTTCTCAAAGGAACTGCTTGGCTTTGCCATCAATCTAGTTTCTGTCTTTTATGCTATTGCTGTGAGATACTTTTTAATGCAATTGCTTTTGTAATGGGAAGCAGTAAGAAACTCTTCTTCACCACCAAGGCATCTCTTAGGTTGCAGCTCCTCCTCATGCTGTAGCTTTATCGTTTTCATTAATGAGCACTAGCAATGAGCCAAGTCAGCTGCAATCTCTGTTGATGTTTCTTTTTCTCCACAGCCATGAAAGAGAGAAGGTCTGCAGCTGCCCCAGCTCTCCCACCCAGAAGATAGCTATGGTGAAACAGGTAAAAGAGAACCGCATTGCTCCCCTTACACCTGCACTTGCAGGGTGCACTCCATCTCTCTCTGTTTCAAGCTGGAAACCTTGTTTCATCAGGTTTGTTTTTGAGTTTTTCAGCCCCAGAGGTTCCTTGTATCATTCAGTTTCTGTGTCTCTGGCTCTCTACTTCTTCTTGCTCAGCTTTGTTAGCGTGCAAACCCTGATAAATTGTTCAATATTTGTTGTCCTAGAAGTCAGAAAATTGATTTTCAAAGTGATTCATGTCTTTTTTTTCCCTGTCTAGACCCAGAAATCCAGCTACCTAAAAAAATTCTGCTTCTCTCTTGGGTAGGTAAAATGTTCTCATGGCATGTACATTTGGTAAGTTACCCCTGGAGCACCATGGAGATAAGACGCTTCTGACTTGTGCTGAAACGTCATGGGAGAAACAGTGTAAGCAAAGAAGAGAAAGGTGCTGCAAGTTTAGAGTGGTGTGTGTGCAAACTTAGTGGAGCAGCAGGAGGAAGTAATCTGGGTGCAAACACCGTTCTGGCCCTCGGGTACATTTCCCTATGAATCTGCTCCTCTGTCACCTCTGAGAAAGCAGCAATTTATGTGCATGCTGGCAAATGTCTCCTTCTTCCCTCCTCATGAAGAAGAAAGAGCTGAAAGCTGGAAGTTTAAGCCCCTGTTTCATTCCCCCTGGGTTCTCCTTTATCAGCCCTTCATCAAACTACTTCTCTGCCATACTCTTCTCACCACATGGGTACTGAGGGGTTGCTGGTGGACTTCCACCTGCCTGGACCAAAGTAATGTGGGCTCACTGAGCCTCGGGGCAAGTGATGCCCTTTCTCTATTTCCCCAGTTTTGGCTGAAGGTTTGAGGAAAAGGAGGTATTTCTGAGTGAATTCTTCAGTTAGTCACTTTGTGCTGAGGGAACAGCTGTTTGTTTCTGAATCTATTTATAGATTACTTGGTGAAGGCTGATGGTGTGAGAGTCACCAGTTATGGCTCATTTTCTTTGTCCCTTTCCACTAGCACTGGCAGGAGTGTCTCCCAAGACACATTGTCCTTTCTGCAGTAGTCTTGTAGCGCCTTAGTAAAAGGAAAGCAACCTTCGGTTTGCTTCCATGTGGTAGGAAGCTGTAGGATGGACCTTGCAGACAGTTGTCCAGAAAATGGATCAATTGGTTTTTTCCTTCCTGAGGAGAGAGAAGCGTTTCGTCACTGTTGCGCAACCAAGCACAATTAGCAAGGGCTTATGGCTTTTTTAATTTGTGAAGCTTCATTTCCATTTAAATTCAGGCATTTTCACATCAGGAAGATGTTCCTGCCAACATGGAGCATTCACCTGTGGGAATAGTATTCCGAAAGGAGCACGTAATAGCACTGCAGGGTTTGTCTGAACAAACAATGGAGAAGTGGTGTAGACCAAGAGCATTGGCAGGACTAACAATGACCTCAGGCAAATTTCTTCCCTTTGGGCTTCAGTTGCCCACCTGTAAAATGATGATAGTATTCATATTTTCTGCTCTGTGTTCCTATGTGTTTACACCACAAAACCTTTGGTGGCAAGAGCCATTGTTAAGTGTCAAACTCTTGCCAAGGATGGACTCCATGATAATATTGCCAGCAACAGGAAGGAAGGATTCTGCTTTGACCAGGGCAAAAAATTATAAGCTTATATGCTCCAATACTTTTTTATACTAATAGAGATGTTTTACATTGTCTGTAATTTTTTTTTTTTTTTTTGGTGCATTTATCTTTTTCTCTTGTTGCAGGAACTCTGTGTGGCTCTTTGTCAGGTACTTACTGTACTGTGGCTGCTTGTACTTAACACTTCTCTTGATTTATAAACGCCTACCTGATCCTACCTGGGCATACCAGCTGGGCATACCAGACAGTATCTGCCATCAATCATGGACACACTAACCCTACAAGATTTTAAAGACTCCAGGCTGGATTTCTGCAGGGTTGCTGTATTGCTTCTGGGAAGACCAGCATTTAAAAATAAATCATCTATAAGTGCTAAAAACACATGATAATATCTAGCTTTTCTGTGAGAAATTAATTAGCTCCTCAGAGGAAGAAACTAAAGCCCATGTATCTCAGCAAGAGGGAGCATGCTCAACAGCATTCAGTTATTTGCTGTAACAGGTGGGTCTGAGATGCAAAAATTGCTTCAACATTCACATTCTGATCTACTCCCCAAATCCCTGAATGACCTGTCCCTATCACCACAGGCATGAGTGTAGGAAATCTGTAAATAAATCTAAATAGGATCTTCTGTTAATGCAAATTGAAATGACCCCACTATCAGTAGGGCAGTGACACCTATAGGAGCTGAAACTTTGTCTTAAGAAATGCCTGGTGGCCAACTCAGGCCGAGTCAGCTCTGTGGATCTGCATGTCAGTCGGCCACCTTGCTGCCTAATGACAGAAGTCCTGCAAACGGCCTCTCTCGTGCACGCAGAGCAATACTACTGCACACCCAGAGCGAGCCCCTCGTGAAGAATATGGGGTTTCCCCTTTTGATCACAACCCAGGGATTACCTGCGGGCTGTGTCAAGCCCAGGTGTACCTTGAAGGAACCTGTCATGCACAGAGCGCGTGTCTGACAGGGTGTGGATTTCAAATGCCCTGCATAGGCAGAGACCATCAATATGTCTTCTGTGTGCTTTACTGAGCAGTCAAGTCTTCCCCAGTCACCTCAGCAGACAAGAGACCTTGACTGAGCTCTCCCTGGTCCCACAGAACAGCTCGTTGTGGATGCCTGAGAAGGCTTCAGTGCAACTTGCCTTCTGGGTTGGGCTGTCCCCAGAGCCCTCCGTGCCCTCATTTTCTACCTTCCGGAAGGGCATTGTGCTCGCTCCGTCTTCAATAATTTTTGGACGTAGACTGTCTGTGACCATGATGGAAAACACGCTACCTCACAATGTCATACCCAAGTGTTGAAGGACACCCAGATTGCTTGCCCTAGTTGCAAATTTGTGTGCCTCTCTCTGACAGGAGACCAGGATGGTTTCTATACAGAGTCCATGTCTACTTCTGAGCTTGAAAAATAGGTCTCAGTGCTTCAGCAAGTATCATCTGTTATCTGCATTTCTAAGCCTTGCAGACAGCATGTTTTTTCCTGGGTCTTCCAAATTCACCACCCATTGGCCCTGCCTGGTTTTTACTGAGTAAATCATGCAGCAATGATTTACAGCTGTTGTAAAGCAAAATAACCCAGAAAATTGTTTTAACTTCCTTCTCATGTTATCTTCTGCTCCGGATATTTTTGCTCTTTTTCAAAGATGAGGAAGAGCATGAAAACCACTTTCTAATGACACAGTATCTTACAAGGCTGTCTTGCCATATGCCCAATTGCTTTTCATGGTAAAGGAATGCATCACCTGATGGGAAAAGGAGCTTAAACAATCAAAGCTGGGAAAGTAAACCCATGTGAAACATCTACAATTGAACAAAAGTGTGCTGAGACCAAAGCACTGTAGCAAAATGTCCTGTTTCTATGCAGAAAATAGGGGTTTCAGATTTGAAAAAGAAAATTCACTAAAACTATGAAGAGGGGATACAGCTGAAGGAAGCCCACCTTATGAGATTAGAACATTTGTAGGTATTCATAGGAAAAAAACCCTTGACATATTACAAACCACTGGGAAAAACTGCAAAAGAATCATCAACCTGACATGAGATGTTACATGGTACAGCTCCAGCTGCTGCCTGCTTTCCTGCATCCAGCTTAGGGCATGCTTCTAACGCTGGCACTCCATGTCCCACTCCCTGCACTGCATGTAAAGCTGGGCTTGTGCAGCCTGGGGAAAACTTTGGAAGTGTGCTCTGAGATGAACATCTCTGCTTACTGCTCTGTCTCCATTAAAAAAAAAAAAAGGAAAATCCTAAACCATCTCCATTATTCTTTGTAATTGCCATAACCTACAGGTTGTGATCCTTGTAACAGGAGGCTTTTTAGCAGAAAAAAGTGTGGTGGGGAATGATTTTAGTACTGTTGTTCAGCTCTGTGAGTGCAAACTTTTGTGGACATCTTGACCGCAGAGTTTAAACCCAGGATAAAGCAGCGTGCCACTTGTGGTGGTGCAAAAGAAAAAAAAACCCAACCAAACATCCCAGTTTGCAGCCATGCCTGGTGGAGTGGGTGTGCAGATGCTGTAGGGAGGGCATGTGAGGGCAGCAGGAGGTGTTACAGAGAGACCAGTACCTGTTTGGTGCGTAAAGCCAAAGCAATCTCCCTGTCTTGTCAGCTGACAGCTCCTCCTCCTCCCCTCCCTCTCTAGGCAGGAGGAAGGGAACTTTCAGCCCCCTGGTGATGTGCAAGGGGGAGCCTTGCAGGGAGCTGCAGTAGAAGTGATGGCAAAGGTGCTGCTGGGAGCAGCCTGCAGTCTGTCAAACCCCAGCATCCAGCCACGGATGCATTACCAAATACACACTGTGCAAGACTTAAAAAGGGAGACAATGCCACTGTTTTCTTTACAATCTGCTTTCTTCCTTTCCACATCCGAAATTTTGCTTTTTTAGTTGCTACTCAGTTTACATGCCCCAGGCATACTGCATTCGGTGGAGTTTGATTGTGGTATTGTGATGTCAGGTTTGCTACAGATTTGTGTCTTTGGTTTTTCCTAGTTGGGTTTATCTGAGCAGTACCCTCTCTGCATTTTCGGGTGAGCTCCTTCCGGTGTAAGCCTGCTTCCATTGGTGCCAGGAGCAGCTTTGCTTCGAGGGCTCTGCAGCATCATCTGAGTGTCCAGCATTCTCTGGGCATTTGGCATCAGATGTTTGTTGTTTCCATTCTAAAGTTTTGTCTCTTTTCCACTTCTTCCCCACTCAACCTTTCTCAATCTCTTCTCAGGTAGAGAAAAGATGATTGCTGAAATCTGACCTCAGTATCTTGAGGAATTATGCGGTCATTTTGGTTCAGACTGACTTGCTAGAGGAATCCTTCAAGATTTCTGTAGCTGTTTCTCTCTGAACCAGGAAAAGATATTGAAGGGGTGTGGGGGTTTATAATTTAAAAAAAAAATGGTGTTGAATACCCACAGTCCCTCCTGCAAGTGCCTGGAGGAGATGAAGAAAAGGTACAGGTATAACTGGGCACACTGCAAACAGGGCAACCTTTCCTGCATGCAGAAGTACATCTGACCATCAACACTCTCTGGGAGACCCTTTCTTCACTGTTGCAGGTTCTGGCTCTGAGGCAGCTTGCTGTTGCTCCAGACTGGTTTAAAAAACTTCCAATGCATTGAAATTCATCACCTTAGGCAAGTAAATGCGTAGCTCATATGCTTGCATAACCTGTTCCCCAGCACAACACTGCCTCACCAAATAACAGCCTTGCTATTCTGCATCCCACAAAGGACTGAGTGACGGGGATGCAAAAAGTCTAGGTGGATGCAAATCTGAAAGCCTGAACAAGTAGTTGGAAGAGAAATATCTTGAAGGTGACTAAATAGGCAAACTGTATCAGGCTCAGGAATTCCTCTGAGCGGAAAACAGGTGGAGGTGGGGATAGCACTCAGGGAATGTGCCATATGTATCTTTGTCTTATTCTTAATTTTCCCTGGATGTCTGACTGTGGACACCATTCTTATACATTCTTCATATTAGACATATTTATCAGCCTGGTCTTAATGAAATTAAATATATTACCCTTTGACCCCAAAATACTCAGGTCTCAGAGAAAAAATAAATAGTAGTGTATGTGTGGGATGGGGGGCAATAGGACAAATCAAGAAAAATAAAAGCCTAGTACTCAAAACCAAAGTGGTTTGGGTCTGTCTAGCCCCACTGGCCTGAGAGGGAAGAATAGGGTCTAACTGTGGCTTTATGTAATGACAACAGTCACAAGGGATGGAGTGCCAAATAGAAGTGTACAAGCCACTCCCTGGAAAAGAAAAAAAAAATCCTCAGAATCAGCAACAAAGGAGAAAAGGTCCAGAGCAGGGTCTGCAGCAGCTGCAATGATGCAGCAGTAGGACACTGTGCTCGACCTTCCTGGGAGGTGCCAAGAGTGCTTTGGAAAGCCCTTTCCTGACGTCTGAGGGTGGCTCACACACACTGCCAGGGGTACCTGTGTGAGCAGGGGTAGAATTGCCACAGCTGCTTTTGATGGTGGCGCATTAGTGATGACAGGCAAGCCGAGGTGTCCCTCAGGACAGCCGGTTAGTCAGCAAACGAGCCTGCTGACAGGCCGTCTGCTGGTAATGCGCCATTCCCATTTATTACGGTGTGTCTAAGCAGATATGCTGACGGCCTCTGGTGCAGACATGTACATCTGTTCTCTGTGGCAGTACCTGCATGCCAGTCCTTCCTGGGACAGTGGGCAGCACTGATCTATCGGGTCTTGTACAGATACAGTCCTTGTGCTGGCTGGCAGACTCAGCTATTGCCAGAGAGAAGAGGGAGAGGATGGGTCCAAAGAGGAACAGGAAGCACGGTAGTCCTTGATCGAAGTGGGCAACAGGTCTAGGCGTTTGCATGCATTGTCTGAGTTACCGGGGAGAGGCTAGAGGCTACAGGAGTTATCGCCAATGATTTCCATATCAAAGGGCTTTCTGAATAAGTACCAGAACAGACATTTCCTTCTTGAGTGTTTTGGGTGCTTTTTTTTTTTTTTCCTTTCTCTCCAGACATCAGAAGGAGTAAGAGCTTAATCTTTTTAAAGAAGCCTTGATAAGGCAAAAATCTGGCTCTGGAATGAGGTTCATAACATATCCGTAGATGGACAACCTCAAGCAAGCAAGAAACATGTAGGTTCAGAAAAAGAAGACATTTAAATACTTTCTGTCATTTTCATGAAGAAACGTGCCCAATGTCTTCTAAAATATCTTATATATCCCGTGTGCATTAATGTATCGGTTAAAAGTCGGAGAACTATACTTTAAAGTCTGAGCCACACCATCTGGTTCTCTCCCTGCTCAGTGCCCTAAGCATATGGCCAGAGAGAGCATATTTCCTTTTCCCTTCTCTCCTGTCTCCTTTTTTATTCTGCCTAGCCTCATTACCTTAGATTTCCTTACACTGAATTTATATGCATAAACCATTCATTTGCCTTCTCTCTCAATATAGCTGCATGATTCTGAACATCATTTAGTCTAGACTGGCAACTCCACATTTTGCCTAGTCAGAAAAATTATTCACATTAATGCCTATTCATTCTCCTAAATCATGATATACAGGGAAGCAAATTGGTCCTAAGGATGTTCTTTGTGTCACATTACTGCCTCTTTCTTGTCACCAAAGACCGTTTTTGTGTCAATTCGCTCTTCGGTTTTCAAACTCCCATGTTCAGAGAAATTGTGGTGATAAGGTAAAGCTGTTATCTGCTGATAAAAATGGCTTTGAGCATTTATGTGTTGTAGATTTTTTTAACTAGATGCCTCTTCACTTGAGTGAAACTCCTTGAATAAGACCCTTTTCTTGCTAAATAACTTGAAAAGCACTCTGAAGAGGATATTTTTTGCTAAAACTCCATTAGTTATGTTGGCCTTCAGGTGTGGATCCCTAGTGGGCATATTTCTCTCTTTTTTATATATATGTGTCTTATATATATTAACTTTAGCTAGAAGAAGATATGGCTTCACCCATCCTTGCCTCTAGGCAGTCTGACTGTAGCTGTGTTTTTCTGTCTGTGGAAAATATCTCAAGCTACAAAGAAATAAAACTTAATGAAGATCCAGCTTTCTGATTTTTGTGATGGTTGTAGTGAAGAAGATATTGCCAGCACTGTGCAGCATGTACTTCCATTGAACCTCTTCCCTGAACTTGTGAGGCTCCGCAAATATCTCACCCAGCATCATATTTGGTTAATATTTCCGCCTCCCTTGAGCCATTCCATCTAGGTTTGTGTACAAACCTTGAGGCATCACAGCCTCAAGGCATTTCTCCAGGGCCGGTCTGCTGGGCATTGCTCGTGTCTGTCTGCACAGAAACTGCAGAATTAATGCCCACATGGGAATATTGGAGTAGGGCTACTCCCACATTATTGTGTTTCTGTGGAAAGCAGTTCAGTTTTAAGGAGACAGCCAGGTCCTACATAACTATCTCTTCAGCAGAAATTGAATATTCTCGGTTCTCTTTCCAGATATGATTCTTGAGGGAAACAAAAAGGGCTTTCTTTCTATAGTCCACTGTAGCCTTTAGTGCAGTGATTTGTCCAGAATAAGGGATGGAATTAAGATCACTGTTTTTTGTTTCAAAGGAGTTGCTGTGGTCGTATCTCAGTTTTAGTGCTAACCAACACAGCCCACAAAAATCGAGTGTGGGGAGAAACAGATGAACCAATGTCCTTAACAGATCTTCTTAATAAAAGGATATTTAACCTTGATCGACTTATCCAGATGCAGTAAGTTTTCATAAAATATCAAATACATCAACATATGGTAGAGACTCGATGTTTTCATTTGAGTTCCACTGGTGACATAATCCTACGGTAGAGATTTGGAAGAGAAATAAACCAGCCCGGCTTGGAAAGAAACTACAGTACAACTGCTCAGTAGGAGCACTATGGAGACAGCCTACTACTTTCAGGGATGAGAGCAATTTTGCTGCCTTTCACCAGCAGAGTAGAGAAAGCTGAATGCTACTGGGAAACCATGGACACTAGTACATAGTACATGTGGAGCATTTTGCACACGGTATGGAACAGCATGACCAGCATACCAGCCAGGAATATTTTATCTCCCTGGTAAGGGAAACGCTGTGTTAAATACAAATATTAAATTGATTATTTGAAGGAAAGATGGCGTCTAGGTCAGGGCTTTGGCTTGACACTTGGGGTATATTGAGAGTTTTTCCTAGCTCTGCCCAGGGTCATGGGAGAAGCATTTAGTATCTGCCACATTCAGTTTCATATCTATAAAATTCAGACCCTGATTATCTGTTCTGCTCTATCTTTTGAAGTGGGCAGGATTTTCAAAGCCCAATATGCACAGGTCCACAAAAGAATCACTGCGTATTTGAGGACTGCCCAACATGACTGGCCCCCGGCAGAGGGATGTCTGTCTGCAGAGAAGATAAGGGGAGTGACCTCTACAGGTCCCTTCATTCCACCAGCTGCTCAGAGATGGCAAAATGCTTGCCGGGGGCTATCCTCACTCCCTGAGCATCCCAGTGAGCAACTGAGCTTCCAACAAAAGACCAAAGCCATGAAAAACACAGCAGATGTGAAATGCCTTCACTTTAGTCAATTTTGTAAATTGCTTCTCTTTCGGTGGCCTTGATAAATATCTTTCTTTTTATGTTGAAAAATTATTAACTGTGTTGTGAGTTGCCATGGATGCAGCATTCAGTTTATTGCAGACTTTGCCTCTTACTGTGCAGGACCTCGTTCTCGTCACTCTCCCGGGCTTATAAATATTGAGCAAATTGGCCCACTTTTTTCTCAGAAGTCAGAGGTAAAATTGCCACTAATTTAAAGGTGTAGGCTCAGACCTATTATATCATGTTACTCTTTTTATAACATCGATCACCTGTGTTCCGGCAGCCCCCTGATTCTGCCTAGCAAGTCAGGCTTCCACTCGGGTACAAATAAATCTAAAAAACAATAAAAGAAAAAACCAAACCTTTCCCTCTATAAGCCAGCGCGGGAGGCTGTTTGTCCCTGGGAATGGTTTTGCTTGGGACTCCACAGCAAGTGTTCTCATGAGTACACAAAAAACTGTAGAAACTGTAGAGAAACTGCCTCTGCATTGCAGCAAGGTATTTGAAGAAATCAAAGTGATCTGCATATAGTATGTTGTTTAGCTGCAGTAGTTTTCCAGCCGGCCACAGTGTCAGGGACTAAGTGGATGGTGCTGACAGATAAACGTTTGAGAATTGCTTGGACTGACTATAGCTGCAATTACTGTAATGAGATGAAATTTGTCTTTGGCCTTCTCAGAAGTTATTTCCAAAAAAATGGATAGTGATAGGGTCTAAATCTTCAAAGCCAGTTGGCAATATTGCTAAAAAAGTATTATGGAAATTTCCTTGTACTCAGTTGTTTGTTCTTCCTCCGCTCTAAACCATTATCTTTCTTTTCAGAGGAAGGAATACTGCAGAGGCACAGACGTCAATATAAATAATTTTTTCTCTACAGTTTAAATCTTCAGCATTTCTTCCGTGATTATAAAAAACCCCAAAACCCAACAACAAACAGACAAGATTCTCAACATTTAAGGGCCACTCTTGAATTTATATTTTCTGACCTCTGCTGCAAACCATCAGACTTTAATCTTCCTCTTTATCTGCCTGTTCGATTCAAGCCATGCAAGGACATCTTGGATTGCCATGGAGCAGAGAGTCTCACCAGAGCAGGACCTACTCTGCAAGATGCTCTACATTCATAGAGCCTGGGGCAGTTTCCATGCAGGCTCGCTCCTTTGTGTTTTATAAGGTGGTTTGTGACACTTGCAGTAGTAAAAACTTCCCAATAGATTTCCTTGTTTCCTCAAAATCTTTGAAGCTGTCTACACTTGGTGACCCCCATCCTCTTTAAGTGACTTTTGCATGCAAAATGAGATGTCTAAAGCCAAGAACAAGGATGATGCAATGACTTGTCCAAAGTTGCTTTAAATAGTATTATTTTAATAGCTATCCATCATTATTATTAATTATTCTATGCTGACAGCTTTCACTTGTTTTAAACAAAGAGAAGAGAACATAGAACTTCAATTCTCCTCCCTTAGGACTTGTTAGATCCCCATCACTCACCCCAGTGTGAGTAACCTTGATTCAGGATAGCATAAGTAAATAGATAATTAGATCCACAGCAACCTTCCCTGAATGGACAAACAACCCACTTCCTAACTGGGCTGGTCAGAAGGAGAAGCTGTTTCGTTTACCAGGTTAACTAAACTGGTTCCCCTTTCCTCCCTGCTTCCTGCACCCATTTTACACTCTCAGCCCAGAGGGTGCCTGTGTGTCCCAAGGCTCAGCCCCAGTCTCAGCTGGCACAAAGAAATAATCAGGGATGAGACAAAAGTCGTAGTGCTCCTGTGTAGTCTGAGAGGACTTGAGATAAGAACTCATTGTATTGCAGGGCCAGCATACAATTCTCAAAGGACTTATAGAGGTTAAGGTACAGCTTTGTCTCTCCTCTGCAGCCACCCAGGTTGTGGCCTTGCTTCTTAATATTGCCCTGCTAAAATCATTGCTGTCCTGACACTGGAATATCTATGTTTCATCTAAGTAAGTGCCGACAAGTACCTATGCCCTGTCCCATCCTATGCCCTGCAGAGTGTCTCAGGTCCAGGAGGATGCCCTTCACAAGAGTCAGGATGAGAGTACTGGACTCATGGCTTCATGCAATTAGAGCTTTAACCCTCCAGATCCTCCTAACTCTTTTTTTTTTCCCCCAGACATGATGCCCTTGCAAAGTCATGTTTCCAACTGGAAGCCAGTTCTCTGGGACGGAGAGAAACAGACAGAGAGACCAGCACTCAGGAGCATTCAAGCAAAAAAAAAAAATCATCTTGTAAACTGAGAGCTTTTTATCCTGTACTAAGTTTTTCAGTAGTTGTAAAACATCAGGGCAAACGGGAAGCAAATTCTGGAAGAGAACAGCAACAACAGACAAAGGACATTCTTAGTATTAGTGGACTGTACTGGACTCAAGGTGATTGGAAATAATGTAGGGCAAGTGCCACTTGATGAAAAATGGTATGGGTTTGACTTTAAATAAGATTTCATAAATCCAGGCTTTGAGGAGAGAGAGAAGAGTAGGAGAATGAATCATCCCAAGCAATTTCAGGGTAGTTTACATAGTCTGACACTTTATGTCAAGCCACCCAGCTCTTCTATTTTTAGTACAACTAGAGATGGGTCCGAAATGTGAGGATTAGAGGTAATACTTCCCAGCATTTGCAGATCTCCGGATAGAGGTTTTTGGCTCAACTGTCAGCAAACATTTGCAGAGATTGGAAGGAAAAATTTTTTCCAAGTTTCAGGTTGCATTGTGTTTCAAAGGTTTGGCTCAGGAATGTTTTGCCAAATCAAAACCAGAAGTATCTGAATGGTGAGAACAACAAAGGAAACAAAGGTTTCACCCTGGTGATAGGTTTGCTGTTATTCAGTAAAATGCTTTATCATGACTTAAGCTAGCATATGAAATCCAGGGTAAAGAAGCTATTAGCAGTACACTGTTATTCTTACTTCATAATTAAGCTATACAATAGCTACAGTTAGTTACACAGAAATTTTGGAAGAATGGAGGAATTGTAATATCAGTTTGTTAGATTCAACTTGATTTTAGTTCTTTAAAGTTTCGGTTGCTCAAATTCTTATCACTCTTACATTTACTTGTATTTGGAGGGGGATTTCAGGTGTATCAAGCAATTGTGATCCTTCCATCAGCAAACAGATATCATGGCTGATAATTACGACTATTACGTCCATGAGGTGAAAATATTTTACCTGTAAAAATGAGAAATCCGTATGCAAAGACTGATTCTGAGAGAAACAAGCTTTGCTTCTTTCCTACAGACTGTACAGGGGCTTGTTTTTCCACGGTTTGTTTGGCGTTTTTTATTGCTCTGATGGATGATTTTTGACAGCGTAAAATAAAGGCTGGTGTTCCTGACATTAAGGCAATTTGTGTCAGCCAAAGATTCTGCCTAGTGGAGTTTTCTGTTCCCCTTGCTGTGCCACGAGCACCGTCCCCTACGAGGTGCTCACCCTTTTGAGCTCTTCCCAAGCAGCCATATTTTTGTCAGCCATGGAAAGCCAGGCTGTCCTTGCACCCTCTGCAGTGCAAGTACAGGGCAGCAGCTGCTTCTGGAGTCCATGAACCCAAATGACTGGCTTTCTCCATGAGTTACACCAGAAAGGATGACATTATGGGTCAAAGACAATCTTGTGGTATTTCTTGAGAAAACGATCCAAAAAGTGATTGTTTTCTGTAAGGCTTTCATTCAGATAATTTTGCAGCCATTTCAAGTAAAACCAAAGTCACTCTAATCTTGACTTGATTAGATGATTTCACTTCAATGAAACTACACCCTTACCAAGCACATGTGTCAGAGCTGCTTATGCTCATGCCCACAAAGTGAAGAATAAGTCCAAATTAATTGAAGCTAATGCATTACAAGTTAAACAAAGGCATGTGTGAAATAAGAGAGAAAAAAAAAAGCGGGGGAAAGCTACTTTAAATTCCATTTTCTGGTTTTGTCTGAGAGGATCTTGTACATTCATGTGCCTTAAATAGCAGGGACTTATTTTCAACAGTGTTTTGGCTTTGGATAGTTTGTACAGGGGAGGGATTATTTTGTTTTGGGGGGAAGAATCTATTTTTTGGCATACTGTGAGGCACGGGAGACTTTAGCAAGAATTTGCCAGTTAAAATCCAATAGATATGAGAGTCTTTCTAGCACACAGAGGAAAAGTAGATGAAAAAACATCTTCTTCACGGCATTATTCCTCCATCGTTAGACAGTTGAGTTTCCCACTGAACAGGCCGTACTGGATTCATACAGGCTGCCGTACAGCATGTAAAAAAATCAAATGTTTATATATATACATATATATATATATATTTTTTTTTAACCACTACAAAGCCATAGTAATCCTGTGTCTTGNTATATATAAATTTTTTTTTTTTTTTTAAATTTTTTTTTTTTTAAATAAACTACTTCCAGGGCAGTTTTTCAGCAGTACACTGGGACTCTCAAATGCTTTTCTGCCAAGCTGCTTTCCATCTGGTTGGCCGCTGGGATTCATGAGGAGAAGGCAAAAGTAGAAGGAGCTGCTTCCTTCTCTGACACCAAGCACAGGCCCTTTTTTAGCCTAGGCTACAGGCAGCAGTAACACTGTCATCCACCTCTAGCACCTCCTCCCTTGACATGCCACACTGTCCGACTGCTTGCTCACCTCAATGTTTCACTTTGATTACTCCCATTCAAAACTGAATGAGCTGTGCTGAGGATACATTTCCCTGGGGACATCTCCTAAAAGGCAGCACAGAAAAATTTGTGTTAGAACTGACTCCTTGCTTTTTCACACTGCCCCAAGGCTACCCCAGCAAACTTCTCACAGATAAGCAATAGCTAACCTGAGTTTCACAGTGCAAAATTCTCCCCTTTGGTAAGCGACAGCACAGCCCTCTTATTCTTACAGACACTTCAACTGGTAGAGAACTCTAGAACCAAAACAATAACTGTCCTTTAGAGATACAAGGGTATCATATGGGGCCCAGAGGAGTTATGGTCTTTATCAAGTGGTAAATGATACCCATGTGGACAGTGCTGCCTGCTCTGAAGGACACATCTGCTCCACCTGACCTGGAGGCCAGCACCTATTTGCTGAAGCAATTGCAGTCAGCAAGGCAGCTTAAACAGTAGGAGACCACATAGTCTGATAATAACAGTTATTATTGTAATTATCACCAGCAGAGCGACGAGAATTGAACTGATTTCTGGCCTTCAGCATCTATTATGAGAGGTTTGGTACATTTGACAGCAAGAATCTATTCTTTAGCTGCATTTACCAGCCAAAATATATTGACAATGTCGATATTTAAAACCAATCTTGTAAAACAACCATGATCTGTCCAAATGTAAAGTACAAGTATTTTACGGAGTGCTTGCAGTCAGAATTCCTGAAACTGAATCTGCTGGCTTCTTTTGCTGCCCCACAAGATGACTCTACTACAAGCATAAGGCTTGACCAATAAAAAGCAGCAGGGCATATTCCTTGTCACTATATATAGGAAAGCCCATGCACTAGCAATCCAGTGGCTGGGGCTTGGCATGCTGAAATAAGTCAGGATAATACAAGGTTACGGCTCCCTCAGTAACTATATTTCAGTTGCAGTACATGCATACAATAAGACATAAAAGTTACCATGGCATACTGTGATACAAAATGTTATGCATGCCCAAGGGGCTTTGAGTTATGATTTTTGCAGGAGTTAATTTGGTGCTGTTAGTGGAGTGATTCTTTTAAAGATGCAGTCAAGGTAACATTTTACATTTAATTTCCCCGTTGCCGTTCTCTTTGGCCTTGTCAGCTGTAAGAAAAAATCAGTGGTGCATAAATCTCTGCTCATGTAACTAGGTAGTAGCGTTGGAAGAGGCACACTAGGAAGGGCACAGGCATGACTGTATCTACTTCAAACTTCTTGAGGCTTGACAACGTGCTGTCTTAAGGATTTCTGTTTCCTTTCCAGATGCTCAACCACAACCAGTAGAAGGGAACCAATAGAGAATTATATCTCAATTAGAGGCAAGTTACTTATTCACCAGATCTAATCATGGTCTTTGTCTTTTGTTGTTTGACCACATCACTGGTTCACCTTCAAACAGTTTTCCTCCAGAGCTCTTCACTCTCCAGCTAGATATTCTCCATACGCTAATATAGAAACACTCTTCAGGTGCTGTTATTCATGATATGGCTTAACAAAGTGTTCCCTCTAGGGGTTTCTCTTGGAAAAAAATAACTAACAATAAAACAAGACGAAAGTAATATAACAAGCATTATAGGCCCACGTTTGGGATGCCACAGACTGATTTCTCACTGAGTGGCAGAACTCTTCCTATTATTCCCTCTCTCCTCCCCACTTGACGGTAACTCCAACAGTAAGTGGAATCAGGAAAATCAAGCACTGTTTGTGAGAATGTGTAGCAATAGCCTGAGAAGTCTTTCTTAATTTAGCCCTACCGATTAGTTATTTTATACATGACAGATGTACCCGCAGTAGTGACCCAGACATGAGCACATTTCTCAAAAAAGCAAGTTTCATTAGCAGAGACACAACAGATGTGCTGTGAAATTTAGATGTTGAAAAGCAACTGGGATTTGTTGGTGAAGCTCATGTTTCCGAGTGATAGAAGAGGATAGCAAACCTCCTATCTCTACTGTACAATCCTTCATCTGTCGCTAGCCCTGACGGCTGGTGTTTTACATATTGCATTTCGTGTGCTGAGCCAAACAGCAGCAAGTGTGAGTCACTCACAGTAGTCCCAGCTCTAGGACGCAGTAGCTGAAACCCAGAGATTTCACACAACTGAAGACGGAAGCCTGGTTTTTCGTGGACTTCACCTGGGAGAAAATATCGTGGCCTAGTTAAACAGCTGCGGCTATATTTTCACATGTGATTGTTAAGAAGCATGAGTTTTTGTTTCCAAAAAGGAGCGAGTTCACACAGGTCTACTGGGAGCTGCAAGCACTTGATGTCTTTGGAAAGTAGGTCATTACTATGTTTGTGCCTAATTTGAGGTAGCCAGATCTTCAGCACTGCCCTGATTGCCACAGAAAATAGTATGCAGCAGAAAGGTGAGATATTTGAGAATACAGACTGGATATTCCAGCCTTCCAGTCCTGGTCGCACTGTGCTTTCCACTGAATACTGATAGAGAGAAAGACTGAAATGCCTCTCTTTTATTTTTCTGTGAATCTATTTATGCATTCCTCTTACAGAAGTGCCTAAGCATTGTTGCATCCATATTTGAGGAGGTAATCTTTATTGTGCTTCTGCTCTGGACACTATCACAGCCACGGAGAAGGGGAACATTTATTTTTGTAATGAGAATTTTATGACTTCTTTGCTCTCCTCTGTGCCTCTCCTAGCAAATCATACCCTTGTTATATGAGGTGGCAGGCCACAGGTGACGTAGCACTTTCTCCACGGGTTGACCCTCACCTCTCCTTCTCAGAAGCACTGTTTCTCTGCATCCACCTCCCTCCTCTGTCTGCTCCTGTCTGCTCACAGTTTCAGGGATTCCTATTCTGCAGCAAAATTGAGGCAGTGATTTACGAGAAGGACAGAAAGCCCAGAAAGAACTATCCATGTGGTGGTCCAGCATTTCTGAACCAGAGCCTCCAACTGAACAGGGAAGAAGGGAAAGGAAGGTTGAGAGCATTCAGCCGTCTGGCCATACTCACCCGTGCACGAGATGAAGAAACCCACCCCCCTTAACCCTCCACTTCCTGAATGTCTGCACTGGAGCCAGAGAACAAGGTGGCCTTCTGGCAAGTGTGATGGCCTTTCACCCACCCCAGGTCAGCGGGAATTCCTGCAATGTGCTGGGTCAGTCGCTTCAAACAGCTCCATCCCATGTTACAGAAGGAGTACATTGAGCATTATAACAAAATACAGGCTTTTCTCAAGACAACAGAAGTACTTTCCCTGTCATGGGGAAAGCATAATCAGCAGCGTGAAGAAGCTGCTCCCCTGCCCACTGTGCTCAGTGGAAGCCCAGGTGAGGCATTCAATAGTCTGTGGAGTTAAGAGGCTGTGAATTATCTTCATCCAGACAGAGGAGCTCCGCAATCCAACCTCACTAATACCATCAACAGCAGGTGTGTGAACCCAATCAGAGAGTTTGTGCACCTCATTTGCTCATGAGCAATGATGGAAGAGAGGCTGGGAGCCGGCAGACTGAAGAGTTCACCTTTGCCATCAGTGTCTAATGCTGCACTGGCTGCTTGTGTTTGCTTTAAGATCATGCAGCTGCTGTACTGACTGGTGGAACTCTGTGTATTTGCACTATTTTGGATTGGGAAATTGTTCAGGAACAAATAAATCCAATGCACTGTGTGATTTCATACAGTGGTGTTTTTCCATAGTAAATTATATTTTGCTCAGTGGAATCTGAGCCAAGAAAAAAATGGTTAGCACCAACCTCATTTATCACTGAGTATGTGGCCAAAAGCTAAAAGTAGCCAACCAACGCAAGTTAAAAAACACTGTAACATGCAAAATTGCCTATTTCATTCAAGTTACTTGGTGGGAAATGCTCCCTTTGAGTCTCTGGAGACATGTAAAATTAGTGGATGAGCAGGAGGCAGTGCCAAATGAAGGATGGGGACCCAGAGGAGAAACCCACAACCTGAGCAAAAGAACAATTTATGAGTAGTTTCTCCAAGCCATCAGGGCACAACCGCATAGAGCGGGAAGATGGTTGCTAGAAAATCCTAGCACAACATCAAATGCTCGCCCCATATGACACTTTGCCCACTTGCCTATCCATCCATCCCTCTGTCTCCAGACACTTTGCATGTAAAATTTCTATTTTGCCTGCAATTCACCCCTTCACCCCTCAGTGACCAGCCACCAGTGGCACTATCCTAAATGAGACAGACAGGTGTATTATAGAAGCAGCTGATTTCAGAGGACCAAAGCAAATATTCATCCTGCAATTCAGAAGCATTTTGGAAAGGTACATCAAAACGGGACTGTAAACACTGTGGGTATCTTCACACGGTAGCCAGCCATTTCTCCAGAGCCTGCAGCAGGCAGACTGCTGGCAGTCCTGAAGTGAGTTAGGTGAATGACAGTTGAGTGATCTCTGCTTCACAGTGTGGTTGATAGAGCTGTGGTTATAAACCTTCGAGTCAGAGACATAGTTTCTGTCAGCCTTTCAACACATGAGCGGAAAAGAGTTCAAGGACGTAGGAGACAAAATCAGTGGAAGTAACATAATATTCAAGAGCTCACCGCAGCTAGAAGAAAACAGAGAGAGCTGTTTGCTGTCATCCCTCATTAAAATGCAAAGCAATGTCTTTGTGCACTCTGTAAACATGACTTTTTCTTTTTTTCTGCTCATGATCTTCAAACAGATATAAAACTCAGGTATATCAGCTTCCAGAGGAGATACAATCAATACAAAGAATTTTTTCCAAGAAACATTTAAAAAATATATCTTCAGTATGTGAAGGAGTTGGGATGCAAAAAGGCAGGGAATTTAGCTCAAGCACTTGTCCTTCCCATTTTGGAGAATATCATGGCTTAAAAATTGCCTGAGTACTCCGCAAAAGAGCCCTAACAGGATTCCACATCATATTTATTCACCAGTAAACACACAGCAGCAGAGTCTGTGGTGACTCTTCCTGCTGTTTTAATCTTTCCTGAAAAGCTTGTTGTTCTTCAGTTACGAAATATTCCTGCAGAAGATGTTCCTCCAGATACACTGCTCACTCTTACCCCTCTGCCCTCAGCAAGTCTAACCTGTAGTTTGCAATGGGTGATGCACACCCCTGTCACTGCAGGTTTAGTGCAACACCCCTTTCGATCTGCTTATCTAATGATGCCCCATGCAGGGGCAAGAGGGTCTTCATTTCCCTTAGTCCCACATCTTTGCTCACCCTCTGCTCTGGGTGCTGCTCTGCTGTGCTTTGATTAACTTATTCGTATTTTCCTCCCAGCTTGTGGAAGTTTTAATGAGAATGTCCTTTGTAAACTCTGAGAGCCATGGACACTCCCACTGCTCTTAGAAAGACAGCTGAAAGATTGAGCCCACTTTGGAAAATGTGGTGTAGCCCTCTACTTTCAGCATCAGTGACACCATTTAGGAGCAGAGCACATGACATGTATCCAACCAAGTGGAAGCGGGATGGAGCAAAAATGAGAAATTAATGTAACACATATGGCTGTATTTTCCCTGTAAATCATGTTCAATTTAGGCCATAATGATTTATTCTAAAAGCACATTTAACCCCAATTTGGTTCCATATAGCAGAACAGATGGGGGAAATCCACAAAGCTGTACTTTCCTGAATAAATAAGAATGATTGCATTCATATCCTGATTTTTTTTTTTCTCCTCCCCATCCATCTTTGGGTATTTGATTTTTATACTCAAAATAAAATAAATTCACAAACAATTTATGGTCTGAATTTATGTGGTGTTATTTGGGGAAGAGGGGTGAGTTTTCAAATTAGCAAGTAGCCATTGCTGTGCCAGAGCAACTCTGTCATTCTGCTCTCCCCTCGTCTTCCTCTTGCCCTGTATTTGTACACAAATACCATTGTTAGCATAGGGCCTGTATTGTTTTGAGTTCTGCTTGCGAAGAACGCCCCAATCGGGGGAGAGAGAGGGCTTACGTGTATTCCCACAGCTGTGCTGGCACAAGTGGAGATGCTGGTGCATCAACATGGGAGCTACCAAAACAAAGGCAAACAAGGCTGTATTGTTTCGGTCCCATTGAGGAAAACAAGAGGGAATGTTTTCTTCTCCACTCGCGAAGCAGGAGAAAAACAATATGACCAGACTTTTGTGATATGCAGAAGGAGAAATCAGCATCTTAAGGAATTTCTAGGAAAAGAAAAATCTCACCTTGAAAAATTAAGGCCAGTCCAAATACCCTGAGGCTTCCTGTTGCTTTTCTTCCTGTTAGCCAGGTTTGCTTCCCAGGCCCACAACCTCCAGCCAAAGCAGGGGCTGACAGCAATTGCCTTTGCCCCACTGGTCAGAGCTGAGGATGGATTGCCAGCCCGGGGCAGGAACCTCTCTGAGCCAGCAGCCCATTCTGACTTTTTCCAGGAAATAATTTTACAGCTGTGGAAATGACTCTGGACTGGGAAATGACATTATTTTTACGGGCCATTGCCTCATCGCAGCACTTTGCTCCATCCATTTTAGCATAATGTGTCTTTTTATGCACTCTTTTACCACCCTGTTATCTCAGCTCCTTACAGAAGCATCCTGCCATAACGCTGTCTCCTACTACGCAGACAATACGACTTGAGAGCACCATGCATTAGCCTCAGCACTGCTCACCAGGGCTCAGGAGGCCAAAGACCCTCCTTGCCCCAGGCAGGGACTGTTTGTGGGCCTCCGCAAGGGTTTTGCCTCCTCCATGTACATTTACATCCTGGCTCAGTAAATATCAGCACTACGTTTTTGATTAATGCCTTGCACCACCTCTGGTGGTCCCCCCAGATTCTCCTTCCACTCGGGGCAAAATGTAGCCTTATTCTGAGTGGCTTCTCTTGGACTGGAAATGCGCTCAAGAGAAATGTGAGAGGGAGGATAGCTGGATTAGATACAGCTGGCACTGCTGTTGGCACCTGTAGGGCTCAGGGAGATGAACTGGAGCTTATTCTTCTCTTCAGGAGGAGAAATCTGAAACCCAAAAGAACCTCTCTTCATTTGCCGCTGTTCCTTATAGAGACCTAAGTTCTTGAGAGCATGAACAATATCATATAGCTGAAAACTGCCTAGCTCCCTAGGTGAAAACTGCTGAAAACTCCCTAACAGGGACCCCACTTCTGGGGCAACAATGGACTAAGAAATCTCACATATATTTTATATATAACTAGCCCAGTCACACACTTTAAAATTTCAATTCTTTAGACCCCTTTAAAGTTCGTCACTGAGAACAGCAGAAACTCAGAGAAGAGGACAATTGCTTTCCAGAATAGAGGGTCTACAGTTGTGAATTTCAGAAGGTGAAAAAAGTAAACATCCCCCTGACAGGTAGGATAGGAACCCCACTGGTGGCTGTTCATTAGCCATGCTTCCAGAGCTATGGCAGGCCTTATCCTCCTGAAAAATGCATAGATATGGCTGGTAACTCTTTCCAAAAGTCCATAAGCAAATTAGAAGTCCAAAAGTCCTTTTTTAGGAGCCCAGGAGTTCTCTTTCCAGAAGTTCATCTATTAATCTCAAAGAATCAACACTTCAGAAGTGTAAAGGTGAAAGACAATGTTGGGTGCTTTTTTGAACTAGAAAGATTAATACCATTGAAGCCAATAAAAATTCTGTCAGATTTATTGATAGTCTAGCCATGGACCAGAGTTCAAGAGGTGAGAGCTCACTTTTGTACATTAATTGATTGCTTGTTATAATGAGCCTTCTAAGTATTCAGAGGTCTTTCTGCATTTTTTTTACTTGGTATTTTCAGACCTGGCCCTGCTGGCTTTTACCTCCATCTGCTTCCTCAGCATGACTTGATCTCAATTTCAATCTACTTCTCTTTGTTATCTCTCTTACCGTCTTTGTCTTTCCCTCTCACTGTTCTCCTCATAATTCTCCATCTTCACCTGCTCTGCCCACACTAATTTCCCAAACAGCATGACCTGGCCTGTTCTTGGCCCCACCTTGGGCTGCCCCCCTTGCTGCCTGGCCATCTCTAGGCATGTCTTGCTGCCGAGCTTCACGGAAGACCACAAGAGGATGGTTTCTATGCAGAAAAAAATGTCACTTTAGTTCTTGAGCTGTAGGTTTCAGACAATTACAGGAGTCGGTAAATATATCCTGGGTACAAACAGGTTTTAAAAAATGATCTGACAGGAAAAAACCAAGGTGGGCATTCTAGCTAGTGGCTCTTTTGAGAAAAACAAAGTTAGATTCCAGCTTGGCAGAGTCTGCTGTGCACCATGGTGGCACTGACATCGCCAGGACAAGTCACTGAGAAACAAATGCCATAAAGCATTTCATTCTGCCATAAAACTGCTCACAGGTCAGTTTTTTATATACATAAAAAAAGGCTTACATTTTTTTGTACAGCTGTGCAATGCACATATTTTTCATAAAAGAAAGGTCAGTAAAGTAGAAGTAATAATGTTTTTTTGTTGTTGTTGATTTCCACTAGTATTTTTCCTTTTGGGTTTCTGGCCCATAAGATATCTGTTACAAATTTTTGTGTCTCTGGCCCAATTTCCAGTCCCAGCAACTTGTCCTTTTTTCAACATGATGTAGAAGTGGATTGCCCTGGAGCTGCTCACCTCGATCCATGGGTAAGATGAGAGAATATTCTAGGATTCTTCACAAATAAGGGAGCCTTGACGTATTTCTTACCTGTCCCACTCCCTCTTATACAGGAAATCAGCTCCATGGTTTGCCCTAATTCACTCCTGGTTTGAGTAGCTGAGGGAAGAAGATGTACAGGAAGTACTGACGGCTAAGAGAACAAAACAAATCTGGCTGTAAAAGTCATACTTTCAAGCTATCAGAAACAAAAGGCTGGTCACCACATGCTTTGCCTTGTGCAGCCTGCATACACTGATGTGCAGCTGTCCCTGGGCTGTGTCTCTACACATATTTACAGCCAGGGGCTGCCAGATTAGGACAGCGACTGTGCCCTGTTCCCACAAACCAAACAAACCTTGCTATCCCCAGAGCTCCATTTTGCTACTGTACCCTGGAAAATTATGTGGCTACTTGCACTCCTCTGGGGCAAATGTAGCCCAGTGGAGGAGGGAGGACTTCACATCCTTATTCCTGTCAGCTGCGACTGGTAAAAGGTCTGTCCCAGAGCTAAGTAAGGGAACACCATACCTTCCTAAGAGGCTGATACTCAGAAAATGCACAGCTAAAGGCTAGAAAGGCTGAAGTTCATTACCAGTTCGGTAAGGATTTGGTGTTTGGGAGTCGTTTGGGGTGTTTTAGCTCTTGTTTTTGTACTCTTGGAAAAAGGGATGTGTGCAAACAATAAGGAAAGTACAGAGATAAATTCAATATTCAAAGTCTTATATTTGTGAAGCTTTTTTTATATGGAATTTGAAATATTTAATGGAAAAGCTTAAATCATAAAAGGGATGTATACATCGGTCTTGAGTACCGAGGGAATTCTCCTGTGGTTTCCTGTCCCTTGTGTATTCCATTTGCACCATTCATATTTGTTCACAAACTTCCCTAGCCATCAGAAATGAAAACTGTTAGGAATCCAAGACTCTCTTTCCTGTCAAACATCTGCATAGAGCTTTGTTCAGCTTCAAAGCTAAAACCAACTGCGTTTAATATCTGAGTTTGCCTCTGAAGCAGCAGCAACAGCAACTGACAGTAATAAAACCCTACAGGAAATAAACTCGGAGTAGAGCATATGTGAGCCAGGTCTTGGGTAGATCTATCTTAAAAGCCAGGATAAAAGGCAAAGCAAAGAGGACTTTGCATCAGCAGGTTAAAGCGTGGCTGCCAATTGCTTGTTGGAATTAAAGGATCTTAGAGAGCTGCTCTATTCATCCCCCTCACACAGTCACACAGAGACTGCTAGGCTTTAAGTCAGCCAAGGGTCTTATATTTCTAGCTATTTTGGTGCATTCTGAAATTGTTTCTATTCTTAATACTCTGTAGTCATTAAATTACAACCAGCTGTGTCCTGTCACTGACATTTTTTTTTTTGCAAACTGTTTTTAAAATGTAGTTCTTGCAGTTCATAGATGTATCATCTGAGAACTGTTCATATCTGAGAGCTGAATGAAAAAACAGCATATAACGGAACAGAGGGCAACCCATGATCTTGTCCTGTAGTATTTTGCAGTTAGTATGAAATGCAGTCAAAATGTAGAAGGATCTGGACACTGAGGAAAACCGATCATGAAAGAGGTTTCAGGCATAAAGGAAATTAAAGCACGAACTGGCTTTGCTTAAGTGAACAGGAGTGATATTTTGACATGTCATTTAACATTTCCCATATGGCTTCAACTAGAGTTTGTTTGAAACCTTTCAAAACTTTTTCCTTGTGTGCGAAATGACCCTTTGCAACAAAGGAGAAATAAAAAAAGCCCACCATAAACCATTTGGTCATTAAAGCCATTTTAATTAAACAATTGAACTGGCCTGTGTGTCTCCCAGGTGGGAAAGTCTGGGATGCTGCTTTTAAACAGCAGCTGCTGGCAGAGGCATATTTGCTGCAGGGAAGAGGTGAGATTAACCCCCCTGCTCAGACCTATCTCTGGGCTTCAGGGGAGCTCACTCAGTCCTGACCACATGAATCTCCTTTCTGGTATGTGGTACACGACCACATGAAGGCAAAGATTTTTAAAAATAACATCTGATGCTGAGGCTGTCAAAGTGTTTGTGCACAGAGCTCTGGCTGCTATGCAGGAGCATGATTTTCTAGCAGTTGGGAGCTCGGTGCTTTTTGAAGGTATGGGTCAGAAAGGGTATGGCATGCTCAACAATCAAAACCAAACAGCTGCCTTTGAAAGCCAGGAGCCCAAACATGTGAAGATCCTAAAGTCTGACTATTTCCTTTCTTCTTCTAGACCAAGTTTCCACCCAAAGTTCAGGCTGCAGAACAGTGTTATTTTCTGTGTGTCACCATACGGCTCCCCTGGGAGGCAGACACTGTGGCAGGAGCTGTGCACAACCCAGGTATTGGCTGGCACCTATCAGAAATAACTGGTGAGCGGAAAGGAGAAAAATAATTTTAAAATGTGTGGGGGAATAAAAACAAATTTAAAACCACAAGGAATTGGGATACTTCTGCAAATAACTAACCAAAGGAAGAAGAATTTTGTATAAAAAAGCTGTTTGCAACAAGTAAACAAGTAGCACGCCCTTCTTCCCAAGTGACCTTCATCTGCCTTGCAGGGGAAATTGCAGCCTTAATTAGCCCTTGAAAAGCACCCAGCTTTGCTGAGGAGAGGTGTTCCCAAAGGGCAAGGGAATGTGCAGAGAGGTCTTTTGCTGTAGGCTTGCCAATGATCCATCAGCGCTGCTCAAGGGCGCTGTGGGCTGGCGTTTCAAAGGTCTTTCCTTTCCACCACTGTGTGCTTGAAGTCAGGGGTTTCTATTCAAGGAACAAAGGCAGAGCTAAATCCACCACAGACAAAAACCCAAGGGGAGGGGGAGTGGTTTCTACCACTTTGCAAAGAAAATTGATTTTTTTTTTG
This sequence comes from Mohoua ochrocephala, assembly GCA_013398855.1. NCBI lineage: Eukaryota > Metazoa > Chordata > Aves > Passeriformes > Acanthizidae > Mohoua > Mohoua ochrocephala. The sequence goes on from VZTA01009472.1 coordinate 391,358, forward strand.
AAGTATACAGTGCGAAAGGCTCAGAGGACTGCTGCTACTTTGCCGTAAAAATGCTGCTCCTATGTGACATTAATGTTTGCCTCCATACACGTGTCAGAGGCAGGTTGACAAGCTCAGGGCTCTTTTACAGTGGTCATTTCTGCAGCACTTTTTGGGATCCAAGTTGATTCGATTGCCCAGCACTGCTGAATAACACCTGGCAAACAACACTTTCGTTTCCTCCTCTTTTTTTCTTTTTTTTTTTTTTTTGAGTTATTTCATGCAAAAAGATATAACCCACCGAAGAGCAGGGAATGTTCTGAATCCCGGTGGAGTAGCAAGCAGAACAGATAATTTCTTCTTTTACAAATTTTCTAATTTTCAAGCAACTGTTGCTGCCAAGCACTTCAGCAAATAGACTGAGGCAGTTTGGGGTGAAAAAAGAAAGAAGACAGTGACTAAGATCCCCTGCATTCCCTGTTTTCAGCAGAAAAAACAAATGAGTATGCTTCAGAAAACAGAAGCTAAGGGAGGAAAAGCAGTGCTTTGGTGGTTTTTTGTTTTTGTTTTATTTAAAGATTTTTAAATGTGAATGAGACTGCAGTCAAGGTGATGATAGTTTCTTCAAGGGGCATAATAGCCCATGTTATAAACACACACTTTTAGCAGGAAGAAAAATCTGAAAAATCACAAGATCCTCAAACAAGCTAAATTGTAAGGGAAAAAAAAATACACACATACACTTCTAACCATGAAGCATCAGTTCACACAGGTTCTAATGAGTGGGTGAAACAGCAGCTATAAAACAACTGTATTGTGTGATAAATCAACTTGGCCATGACCGAGTCCTTTCCAGTGTCAGAGGCTTCTCTAATGTTGATATTCATCGAGTTTTTTTTCTTTTGTGAGTCATGACTTGGCATGCTTTCCTTCTCACTCCTCCACAGGCGCAGCAGCAGGAGAAGCATGTCCCTGGCTGGCCAAGTGCAGGGCGGGCTCAGTGCCAGCGGCAAGCGTGGCTCCCTGGCCAGGCTGTGGTCAGAAGACTTCTGCCAGAGAGAATTTTATCAGCAGGTGGGGCTCAGTTGGCTGGCCCCAAAGGGCTGCTGTCTCTCTCTCTCCCTTCTTTGCAGTAACAGCCCAAGCTCCCTACCTAGAGTGGGGTACTGAAGCCACTACACCGTGGCAGACTGGTCACAGGGTACCCCTAATGGGACTTCAGTGAGCCTTGCTCTGAACTACTTCATTGGTGGAGCTGCTGCCACTTCCCTTGAAATATTATTAGCCCGTTGCAGGACACGATTTGGAAGAGCATCCTCTCTAACAGGGATGGAAGCGCCTTCCTCTGCACTAGTGTATTTGGAGTTGTGGACTGCTTTCATAATTTTTTTGTGTTTTAATGAATGGGTTTCAGGACTTGTTCTATACACTGTATCGACTCATGTTTGGGTGCGAAAGGACGGATTTCTGCTTGGGAACAGGGGAATAAAAGAACAAGTGTCACAAACCCCATCAGCCTCTGAGAGCATGTTATTGGCAGTCACCAAGCATAGTGTGTCTAGGCTGAGTACTGCCTGTTTAGGTGGGAACAGTGGTTTGGGAATTAGGAGAAGAGAATTTGGGGCGGAGAGCAAACCGGGGTGGGTACAGCCCCAGTCCAGTCATCATGTGGATGTCAGGCTGATTTGCTAGGCATGAACCCATGGCGTCTTGACAATGTTCCAAGGTTGTGGTGCCCTGTGAGGGTTACAGTTTTGCACTTTACGCTTGACTCCTGGTATTCATGCTTTCCTTATCTTCCTTAGCTCAGTAAAGTTGCAGTGGCACAGAGCAATACTTGAAAGAGCATCAGGAGACAAGGCACTAGTGCCAGAGCTTTAAAGTCAAGAGTTTTGACATAGGGGGGTGGCAAGTTACAGGACCCCTACCCCCAACTCATATAAGGCTGTTCTTGCTTGAATATACTCATATAAGAACTAGTGATGGGCAGAAATACTTGATGTTGTTCCCCCACACCTGCCGGTGCCCCAAGTCTGCTCATGCCCTTCCTGATCCCACAGCAGGACGAGATGGGCTGCAAGGGCCTCGGTGGTGGGAGATGGTGCAGCTGGGAATTTGGTGCACCGTGCAGAGCCGTCTGTAGCACGGAGGAAAGGGGCACAAGATTGGTATCTAACATACCTTTGCATCACCTGGTGATTTTGTGCTTTGTGTTCAGATCCAACTGACTGAGACTTGCTGACTTTGGGAAAGCTGTGTATATCAGCCATGGCTGCTTCTGTTGACATTGCTCACCTGTTGGCCCAGTCCTTGTGAGCAGCTGGGCTCCTTTAGACTCAGGGACAGACAACAAGAAGCAGAAGGTACTGAAGGCAAAGGTGGGACTCCATCATTTGAAGACTTTTCAGCTGCAATGGCTTTCTGGGGGTATTTAGAAGAACGACACCTAAAGATGAGATTTTATGCAATGTCCAAGTCCATAAGAGTAACACCAAAAGAAGTAAAAACATTTCTTCTAGAGATGCTTTTTACAAATGCAGCATTATCAAGTGTTGGAGGCAAGATACAGCCCATTGTTGAATGGGTCTGAGCCAGTGATGGCAGTTCCTGTGTCCCTACAAGACAGAATAATGTAATTGAGAGCCAGAGGAAGCTGAGCAGTGGGGACAGACAGCAAAGGCCTCTGGAATTTATTACCACTTAGTTTACTGCAAAAAAAATTGCAATCTTGCACAAATGCAAATAGGAGGCAGGCAGCTCAGTGTAAGCTGTGGAAAGAATGGAAAGCTGGCAGGGTATTAAAGATGAGATGAGAAATGTTGATAATTTATTATTATGGCTTTAAGAGAAATATACAACTTTTATGATGTGATTTTAATGAGGAAGTCAGAAAAGTAATTCTAAAAATATTGCTCAGAGATTTGTACCAGGAATCACTGAAATGCACCCAAAAAACCAGCGTGGGGCTGCTGAGGATGTTTGTGTGGGTATTGATAAAATGTTTGGAGAGAGCAAGCTAACCTGAAAGTGCTGGCCTGCTCCCAGCACCCCCTGGGATCAGACACTTTGTCACCTGAGGATGATCTCCATTGCCCTGTGCAGTGGTTATGTACACCAGGTGAAACGAGATGTGAGATCCACTGCGGCATGGAAAGCGCAGGTCATATCACCAAGCACTTGGCAGGATTTACTCACAGCCTGCCCACATTTCCTGGCGAAGAGAAAGAGCTGAAGCCCTGTATCCTCTGCCTAGATCCCAACAACTGAGAACCTGAAGCAGCCATAGGAATTTCTGAGACATCTCTTTCTAGCCAGCTTCTTCCTTTGGTGTGGTCCTCCCATTGCTCATCTTCCTCCACCGGGTCCTCTGTGTCAGGAGCAGTCCAAAGAGCAGCTTTACATCCCCTTTACAGTTCAGGTATTAAGGCTCTCGCCTGCCTCCAAGGGGAAACGCTGTGTTCTGCTAAGGCTCCCACATCCCCCAGGACAGCCTTGATGCACTCATTGAGTCTCTGAAATCTGTCTGTCTCATTATGTGGCGTGGATATCCACCACCAGAGAATTTCTCAGGGGGTTGAGAAGTAAATGACTTTTCTGATGGTTTCATATGGCCTCCACAGCCCGTGAAAAACAAGAGACATCTGCAGAATAGTATTTTTGCTATACCTTTCTTTTCAGCCTTCCCATCTGTGGTGCCTTTACTGGGCAGAACATCTGAGCATCTTGGACAAGAGCCTACTTGATCATTCCTTTGTGCATCCTCCTCATACACTAGGCAGGAAGGACTGCTCACTTCTCTCCAAGGAACACTCCAGGACATCATACAGACTCTATTTGTTTCTCCTCAGGCTATTCTGACCTTTTAAAGAAAAGGAATTCAGAATGCAGCTGGGTCGTAAGAATTACTCTGCTTCTCTTCACCACTTCTGTTTGATAACAATGGGTCGCCTGTTTCTAGATAAACAATAATTTAAAATAATAGTGAACATGGATATGTGTGATTTTTTCCAAAGCATGAATGTACAAGTGGCATGATGTTTAACCCTGGGACCACAGGCAGACAGTAGATGAATAGTAGTTAGGGCTGCTAATAGCTGAAATGTGATCCTAGACCCATTCCCCTACTAACAGGAAAATTATAAGGTCTGTCATGATTCAGGATCAAAAGAGAAGGATTTGCTGTTGTGTTTTAGCCGTGAGCAAGGGCAGATTTGTCTCATGGTGAGGATTCCAACAGGCAGAGAGTTCCTGGAGGAATATTTCCTGTTCTTCAAGGGCTGTTTTGCTCTGGAGAAGATTACAAGCTCAGCAGAAGACAGTCTATTTGCTACCAGTGTTTTATTGAAGATAATAGTCATTTTTCAGGAGAAAAGCAAATCCAACTGATGACTTTCCTCTTGCTAAAAAGCCATGCCAGCTCATGGGTTGTTTTCAGACAGGTTTTGCCAGCTGCATTTGGGTCTCGTTTGAGACTGGAGTGCCGATCTCCCTTTCAGCTGCAGTACAGTGTTGAGCAAGCAAAGCAGTTCTCTTCGGGGGCTGCTGCCTGCCAGACTGAGCCCACGGGAGTGAAGGATATCCTTTCAGCGCAGCTTCTGAGGAGCAGGGTCCAACAGAGCAGCCTGTCTCAACCATTTGTAGCAGAGATGAAAACGCGGGCTGAGTTCCCCTTTCCTGAGGGCTGTGTGCTTTATGGGTATCAGTAGGACGAGCGCTCGTGCCGACAGCCTGCCACTCAACCTGCGAACACACGCACTCCAGAGGTCGCCAAGTCACTTATAGGAAGTGAACCAGAATAAACAGCCTCTTTATCAGGCTTTATTTTCTAGCAGAACTCTCCAGCTTTGCTCTCCAAGGGAAGTTGCCTGCGGTGGGGCGCCTGGGGATTTATCTGGCTGTGGTTCAGTTGACTTACACGCTTGGTCTCCTCTCCCACATCTGCTTCCTCTTCCGCCTCACGCTTGGCACCTTCTCCTTCTGGCAGGCGAGCACAGGGGTTCTGTGAGAGCCAGTTGCCTGCTCTCTGGGTTCAGATAAAGACTATAGTGGTGATGTTATCCTAGATTGAATTTTCCCAGCATTTTCCTCCTGGGAAATTAACTTGTTAAGGTGGCTTGCACTTCCACGAGGTACTGAGAACCCTCGTCCAGGATCATCGTATACAGTACATCTTTGATTTTAACTGGGATTTTTTTTTTTTTTTTTTGCAAAAGTGTGCTGTGGTCCTGGGGTTTGCAGAGGGGAGAGGGCTGCTGTATTTGCCCCTGCCCCATGGGTGACAACTGTGTAGTGCTGCTCGGGCCAGCCTTGAGAGCACAATGACTTGTCTCGTGCAGGGCCATCTGACAGGAAAGGAAACAGGCTTTTTACTTACTTCCCACTCACTAAAACAAAGGATTGTTCACAAGGTCTCACACTTTTTCCCAAACTCTCTTTCTCCATGGACAACTGCCACAGTCCAGCATGTACCGATAGCATCAAAGTTTTCCTTGGAAACCCTCCAAAAGATTCAGCTCTGTGGACCACACAATTATTCATACACTGTTTGGGAATGAATGATCTTCCTGAATCAACTAGACTGGGGTTTTTTTTCCTTTCTGTGACATCGACCTCACACTTCTCTCTACTACCAGAACGCAGTTAGCATTTTTCATCTCTTTAGCAGCAAAATTTTATTCTTTGGGCTTCATCTGTGCATTGAATGGCTGAGAAAGTTGGTGTTCAGCCTGGAGAAGAGAAGGCTCTGGGGGGAGCTTAGAGCAGCCTTCCCATACCTGAGTGGGGCCTACAATAGAGCTGGAGAGGGACTTTTTCTGAGGGAATGTAGTGAGGGAACAAGGAGGGGGTGACTTGAAACTGATAGTAGGTTTAGATTGGATATTAGGAAGAAACTCGTTACTGTGAGGGTGCTGACACACAGGAACACATTGCCCAGACAAGTTGTGGTTAACTCATCCCTGAAAGTGTTCAAGACCAAGCTGCATGAGGCTTTGAGCAACCCGGTCTAGTGGAAAAGCCCCTTCCCACGGTGAGGCTGTTGGAAATAGATGATCTCTGAGGTCCCTTCCAATCAAACCATTCCATGATCCTGTGATTACTAGGCATACCTGCACCCACACCCACACGTGCATCCCTTGGAAAAACACAAGCCCCATCCTCCAAGATCAACCTCACTTACTCTTATTTTTAAAATATACTTAACAGTTACGTGTGCCTGAGCAAGAAGGGAACGTTTAGAGAGGTGAAAGCCCAAGCACTTCTTCAACATTTGCTGCAGATCTGATCATCCAAACACAGAAAGATGGGACAAAAACACTCAGTGGCTAAACACAGTACCTGAATAACAGACTTTGAGACATCCTAGTTTCAAGCTGCAACAAACTCCCCACGGTGTTTCCTAACCCTGAACTTTAGACCCATGAAAAGCTGGGAGAAAAATTGCATGAATGTGGGATGGCTTGCTGGGTAAGCATCTTATCGTGCTTTTCTGCAAAGATTATTATTTGAAACCTCCCCGAAGAACTAATCGTGATGTCGTGGGGCCCAAAATGGGGATTTAACCTTTACAGTATCCTGTCGTGGAGCATGTTTTTGGCCCTGTCCCTAAGTTATTGGTCTGTGGTTTCACCCCTTTCTGCATGTAATTCATACGGGGCGGCATCTACTGAAAAACAAGAGGGAATTCTGCTTTCCTGGCTGGCCTCAGGCTGTAAGGTAGGAGGCTTCATTGTCCAGCATACTGACAACCTGTACTTTCTCATGCTCCTGCTGTAACACAAACGTCTGCATGATTTCTGTCATTGCATGATTTTACCTTGATGGGTTTGCTACTGGGAGAATGCGTTTGTCTCTCAATATCTTTATTTGACACTTCAGACATTTACTTTTGCGGGTAAGCACAAGGTCTGAAAAATGGTTTGGAAGCCTCATATTTGGCTGAGAGGTTCCAAAGCTGCAGACTGGGCCCTTTGCTTGCTCACAGTCTGCCCACCAAGTGCAAAGCAGCAGTGGCTGCTGGAGGGGACAGTCAGTGGGGACAGTATAGCACCGTGTAGTCATGCTGGGGCACTGTCACTCTGATAAGTCTGAAGCACAATTCCACAGGACTTTTCCTTAAGAAACTTCTGAAATCCTGTTTCTGTACATGGGAAGGCAAAAGAGCCTGGAAGTGGTGCTCTTTCCAAAGTTTTGAGCTTGTTCCTACCAAGCTTCACTCCATCTTGGCTTACACTGCATTTAAAATAACTCTATTTCCATTATGTTTAAGACCTCATGGCTAAATATGCTAAAACGAGCCTGATTGCAGTTAAAATCACAGCAGGAATGACTCAGAAAAGCTGCTTGTTGGGAAAGGGTTATTCTGTTATAGACAACTTGTATAATAAAGATGTCTCTTCAAGGAGTACCTGTAGCAGAAGGAAATCAAAAGCAGCACCTTGTGGGGAATACGTGTCCTTTGGCGCTGTCCCGGATTGGAGCTTATAGAACATCCCTACATTCATACAGTCTGAATATGTCGCAATTTACGTGTGCCCTGGGATGTGACTATCACTGTTTGTGTTTCTAAAAGTATTTGTTAGCAAAATGAAGCATGAGCGTCAGGCTCGAGCTGGGGGAGCTGCCACGTACTCTCTGCCACTGCCTTATTGTGTGGCCTTGGGCAAGTTCTGTAATTACACTGGGACCTTGTTTCCCAGCCCTGAAACTCGTACAATAAACATCCCCCACTCACACTAGTTTTCTGTTACACTTAAAGCCAACCACTAACTCTGCCTTTCTCCTTTGTGCCTTCAGCATTAATTTTGGTGAAGTTGTTCATTGTGATAAGGGTTCCTCTGGATAAGGGCAGCAGTGAGGTCTGAAGTGACCGGCCAGCACTTGGAGATGTGTGAGGGAAAGACACTGTGTCATTGCAAACAACTAATTACATTACTATTAAGTTATTGCTGTTTCCCACTGAAAGGATCAGTATTCAGAGCCTGATGCATTCTCACAAGAAATCGATGGGACACAGCATTTGCATTCATTTCTCTGAGAGCTCAGTAGATCCTCAGCACAGACAGTGAACGACTTAAAATGGTATTTAAAACATAGTCACTCTGACTATATAGGAACATATGTGAAGTACAGCTTGAAATTTTGGGAAAATTTATCTTTTTGTTTTTAATCTAAGGTGTATTTCTCTCAAATTAATCAATAAGAGCTTACAGCTGTGAGTTTTCTTCTAACGGATACTTTTAGAATAGCTTAAATATACATGCACTTTCCCTCTCTGTGAAATGAGCTGTGGCCTCTTTAGGATGAAGTGAGCATTTTCCCCAATTATATTCTCCCTCTTACTCTCCTTTCCCTCCTTCCTTTGACTCCTGTGGAAAGAAACTGTTCTGGACAGCACCACAGTCTGCACGTATTTTGTCATTTCTGTATTAACACACAGGGATACAGATTAACAATTTGGTTATTCATCAAAGATTATCTCAGTATTGAATAGTCATTACTATTTCGGCTGCCCTGCAAAAGGAACACCAAGTTCTCAAAAAAACAGAAGGAAAGCTGCCGAATTTCACTCTAGCACTGGTACATGCCACTATGTATTTCTTGCCCTTTCTACTTCAGTTGAATAATTCTCTCTAAATACGCTCCATACCCCAGTGACTGCCATGGTACGCTGCTGAGAGAAGTGAGTAGTGCTCCAGGGAGGGCAAACTCCAGGACTGTAGAAAGTTATTACTAAACCAAGGTGACCAAGAGCTGGATTTTTGGAGGTACAGGATCAGTAGCAGGTAAAACAAGGGAGTTACTCGCTGTGGTAAAGCACTGCTCCTTCCTCCAAAGCATTGTGTAGTTTTGCCATTTTCTACTGAAGCATCTGTGCTAGAGGGTGCTCAAGGGAAGATGCTGGATAAGGGAATGGTATCATCTGTTATAGCATCTCATTTTATGAAATATCAAAACCGAAAGTATCTCTCTGGTGCTCCAGCTATGCTAATTATTGTAATGTGACCACAAATTGGCAAACAGCAGACATTTGGTAAGCTAGCACGGCTGGAGGAAACTGCACTGATGTGTTGCTGTTTTGCAGTTGATTCTCCCTGGGAAGAAAGTAAACAGAGACAAAATAGACTGCTGTATTTTGTTCGTTTTCCAGGCAGCTGCATTTTTCCAGGGCTAGAGTTTCTCAGATCCTCACGAACCATTCTGGAGCTCATAACTGGCATAATATGAGACTTGGACAAGCAGCTGATAGAGAAATTTATAACAGCACTCCTTTAGTTGGGACACGGGCAAATAATCATTGTTTTTCGTGGACTGTTAGCACTTACATGTAAAAGAAACCCTAGAAACACTGCGGAAAAAAAGATACCGATGATCTTTAAGGCAGAACTGTGGATTAGTCTCCCCTAGCTTATCAACTCTGTGTGATATGAAACCTATTTCTCCACGCGCTTTTATTTAGAGAAGAGATATCACACTAATCCTTCAGGATCAAATAAGCAATAGAGAATTTTAGACAATTTCCCCAAAACAGACCTGAAAATAGATGTTAGGAAGATGCATTTCTTTCTGTTCCACTCCCTAAGATGATGGATGAGTAATGCCAGTTTGTGCTTTGGTAGTGCATATGTCTGTGTTTGTTCATTGAAAGAAAACAAGATTTAAAATTTTAATGTAAAAGAAGTTAAGAGGGGAAGAATGGAAAAGTAGATAGCCCTCTGAGTTGGTGCCCAGAGCAAACTTCTAACTCACGTTGAGTAAAAACCTCCTGGTCAGCAGCCAGGAACTTATTATTCCAACAGGTTTATTATCATGTTTGTTCTACAGTGAAAGACGGTATGAAAACAAGAGTCACCCAGGGACATTGTGTTTTACTGGAGCAAAGCAAGAAAATTCTCAAGAGGGCTTCTTGTTGTGCAATCCAGCACTGTGCACTTGTCCAAGCATTAACAAAGGAAAAAATTCCAGTACTCGTAAATTTGTCACAGCTCATATGAGATGTGTAGTGACACCAGACTAAAATCTGCTCCTGTGTGAAGATGAGACACCCAGAAAAATACCCTTCTCTCCCAGTGGAGCAACTCTGGATTTATGTGAGAGCAAATCGTCACCAAATTCAGCCTATTGTGCTCTATCTTGTTCTTGCTTTTTAGGCACAAAAGACAACTGCATTAAGTTTTGTCCAAGCTGCAGCCCCCAAACCGGTCTGCTGTAAAAAGGGCTGCTCCAGTCTCAGGACACATGATTGGCACTTTGAGGTTTCTCCAGTCAAATGTTAAAAAAATTGCAAGCAACTTTTAAAGATGCAGGCCTCTAAAGTACATTCCTGAATTCTTGTTGAGGTTATTAAATGAAAAGGCATTTTCACTAAGATGGAAATCCTGGCCCTGCTGAAGTCAGTGACAAGATTTCTCCTGGATTCATTGGAGCCTGGGCACCTTCATCCATATTTTAATGGCATCACATCTCATTCTCCAGGGGAAACAGCAAACCTTCAGGGAAAGGCTATATTTTCCTTAAATTTTGCCTTTCCGAGTGATTCTTGACCTCTTCAGCTGGCAGAAAATCTGAGCACAGATCCCACTTGTAGCTTATGCTTTTACCTAAGGAAATAAATGGGGAAAAGAATAGGGCAGAAATCCCTTCCTATTGCTTAATATGCGGTTTTGATTTCAGAGCCAGCAGAACCAGTGGTTTTAATTGAATGAGTAATGTTTTTCCACTATTCCTGATCTTCTGTAAATTAATTACTCACTGTTTTCAGCAGCACCCATCTGTGACAAGTGTGATTAGGAGATTGAGTCAATTATGAGATCACCCCAAATTTATACCAAATGCAACAGGAGTGAGGGAGCAGCTGCCTCAAATGCAAGGTGAAAAGATTTTGAAGCTACTTCATATCCCAAGCAAGCAGACGTACAACATGAATCCTTTTCCTATGAATCACATTGTGCCTAACAACTGTTTTTCTGTGGTTTGCTTTGCAGAATAAATAAAGCTTGCTTAGGGTCTTTTGTCCCCAGTAACCTTGCTAAAACCATATAGCCACTTCTGGCCTTTATGTCCCCTATTCTCAGATCCTGATTATTTTTTTTCCCTGCCTTTTCCAGAACTCTTCTCAAGGGTATTTCATTTAAGGTCTCCTTTCTATCTCACACAAAGAGATGACTAAATGTAACACCTGAAAAGAAAGTGGTTCTGAACTGCTCATCACCTAGGGAAAACATTCTAAAAGGTTCTTGAGAGCAAACTGTAGAGAGAAATTGGTACTCTGTAGAGCTAATATAACTACGTGCTGTGAGGATACCGGGTTTGGAAAAATACGCTGCTTTCAGAAATTCCAGAAATGAACTGCTGCAAAAAATGTGATGCCTTTGATTACATATTGTATAGTTTATGTCTAAAGCATGCTCTGTCATTTCTTTGATCCTCAGAAAAGACCCCAGACATTGTTCAGTGTTTGTTGGGAATAATGAAGTTTCTCTGATCCTACGGAACTCTACTGGTGTTCTGTTTTTCTTGTAAGCGTGTACGACATCCCACATCAAACAGGTCTGTTTCAGATCCATGATTGCAGCAGGCAGCCAAGGACCAGACCCCCCAGATGGAGAAAACCAGTTGAGGCTCCTTGATTTTAATGGGTGGCTGCTGAGCCACGCCACTCCAGCATCTGGCCTTCTCATCTTGGGATGCGACTAATTACAGCAAATAATTAGGTTTCCTCATCCTCATCAGATCCATTCAGTAATCTGTTTTTAGTACTCCTTCCACAATAGGTTGTCTGCACCCTCAAAAGTGGTTCAGAAGCCCCTTCCTCATAATGACCCTAACAAGCAGTAGTTATTTTTATTTTCAATCTCACCATCTGTCAAAGGGAAAAAAAAAAGGGTATTTGGCTTATTTTTCAACTCTTTCAAGGGGATGAAAATAGAGCTTTCAACACCTTCACATTCCACAGAGAGCTTTCAGGGTCCCTCTATTTATTTATGAAGGTCTACCTTGCAATGAGTGGAAAACCTGTAACAACACCTGCTAATAGGGGTACATCACAAATGTCTAGCAAGTGTTTGCTTAGTCCATCTCTAGGGGAAAAAAAACAAACTACCAACCCAAAACCCCAATGATTTCCAAGAACAAATGACCACCTTCTCTGCACCAGACTCTCTGTTAATTACAGCACAGCTGGTCTCATTCTGCAGCAAAAACTACATCAAACAGTGTGACAGAAACCAGCGTGAACACATTCTTCCCACCTTTCTTTAGCTGCCCGTATTTTTAGCAGATATTGTGAGCTCCTTGTTTTGATATTGTGATTATAGAAAGCAAGAAGAGCCAGAGAGCCATTCCCTGGAAAAATGCTTTTGAAGTGCTTCAGCAACTTACTTGTTTCTGAACTACAGCTTGTAATAGACTATAGTAACAGCTTAAAAAGGGAGAAAAGGACAATTTTGAAGGCACTGAAGGCAGACACGGTCTTTAGAATTGTCTTCTGGTGCTGCGAAGCATAGACATGGTCTTTTTTTCGGTCCAAGCTTAAAAGACATACTCTGGAGTAAGGGGTTATGATATAAAGTCCCTTCTTCTTCTGTTATGAAACTTTTTTCTGGTTTCCCCTGCTCGTGTGTCTAGGGCCTTATTCTCAACTGTACGTGGGGTTGATGCCCCTGAGGGGGCTGTTTGGGTTTTCTGGAAACAAAACCATAAATTTTTGTTTATTCCCAGTTGAGAATGACAGGGAATGAGGGGATGAAGCTGTCTGTGTGTATGACATATACACTCCAGAGTAAGCTGCTCTTCTGTTTTGGTTAGAGCAGCTGATTCTCCCAGATCTGCCGTGGGCAACATGTCAAGTTGAGGCAGTGGGAGGAGATGGTACCTGTGCTGCATGTGTTCCCTAGCTGCCAGGAAGCAATGTTTGCAGTGCTTGATGGTGCAAAAAAGGCCCTCTAAAAGCCATTATCTGCTTCATGTAGAAACCCTAGTCCTGTGAGTGTGCAAGATGGCTAGGAGAGCAAACAAGCAATGATCTTTCATAAAGCACCTTGTGCCAGAAAGCACCCCTGACTGGGGTAACTGGTTTGATCTCCTGTGGAAGAACTGTCCAGAGCACCAAATAAACAAGCAACTGCCAGTGGATTCCCATATAAGAAAGAATTTGCTCTGCTATACCCAAATGGCAGCTTGGAGAACTCATCATCACTGAGCACAAAGCTCCTACCAATGTGTAGGATGAACACAAAGAAGCATTTTATCCTCTGTGTAAAAAGGACTCAGTTGGATTTTGTGTTGCGATGCCCGCAACTTGCTGTTTTATTGATGACTGTCAGTGTCAGAATCCATGAGTTTATGCAGTGGGACGGTGGCAAGTCATGGGAAGGAAGAGCCTGGGAGTAAAAAACCGAAGAAATAAAACTGGCTCTTGTCAAAACAACTCTTTGATGATGAGACAGGTGACAAAAAATGGGAAGGAAGGGGGCGACAGAGCTGCTGCCTTTCTGAGATAAAATGAGCCCCCTCACTATATGATTCTAAAACACAAAGTCTTGAACAAATGTGGTCCCCAAGGAAGAGATTAAGATGACCTGATGGCTGTTAAAGCAACAAGATAAACGATTCAAATGAACATAAGGAACAGCACAGTGAGAGGAACAATATTTAGAGATGTGTGCGTGAGCAAAAGGGAAAACTGCTGCTGGCACAATTAAGAATAATGCTACCAAGACGGTGGGCCAATCTACTGCACAAGAATGAGGTTCAGCTCTTTCGGGGGACTCCCAAAGTGGATTTTATTTCGTGACTTAAGAAACTGCAACGTTTCTTTGGAAATTGTTCTTTGCCCTTCTTCTCAGGCAGTGCCAAGACAGAAACCCACAGGAGACAAAATATTAAAATAAA
>VZTA01009473.1:0-19519 GCA_013398855.1 Mohoua ochrocephala
ATGGAAGAGTAAAGAAAATGTCAGGTACTCGATAATTTTGTTTACCTTGGTGTTCATTAGTAATCATCACTCTTCTCATATTTCTGAAGTCCCTGAACCTCAAGACAGGAACTGGGGAATTGAAGTCATTTCCAGTGTAAGAGATGATCAGGTTCAAGACCACTTGGTGAACCTGAACATACACATGTCCATGGGACCCAGTGAGATGCATCCCAGTGTCCTGACGAAATTGGCTGATGTAGTTGCTAAGACAACTCAAAACATATGAAGACATCATATCTGAAAAGTCATGGCAGTCAGGTAAAGTGCCCACTGACTGGAGAAAAGGGAATATTGCACCCTTTTCTAAATGTATACTTATAATAGAAATTTTTTTTTCCATAATCTTGCATCACTTTGTGTCTGGGGTAAGGTATTTTTAACTGAAGCATCACTGCAATTATTACCAGTGGGATTTATGACACCATAAAATTGTATTATTCAATCCTCTGGAAATTTAACTTTTTATTTTATGTAAGTCTAAAGCAGTTTTGAATAAATTTTGCTGTGCTACTGACTATATAAACATTATACACATTTAAAAAAACCCCAACAGTTCCTGAGACACATCACTGGGTGATTACCTCATTACAGTTTTATTCCTTGGCAGTCCCCACTGTTTCATGTCCTCCAAAATCCTTGAACAGTTTGGGTTGGAAGGTATCTTTAAAGATCATCAAATTTCAGCCCCACTGCCACTAGACCAGGTTGCTCAAAGCCCCTTGAGCAACTTGACCTTGAACACTTCCAGTGATGAGGCATCCACAAGTTCCGTGGGCAGCCTGCTCCAGCATTACTTTCGTTGCAACAAAAAAGGTCTTCCTTGTATCTCATCTAAATCTACCTTCTTTCAGTAAAAAACACTTGCTGGTTGTTCTGTCACTGTAGGTCCTGGTAAAAAAATCTTTCCCTGTCTTTCTTGGAAGTTCCTTTTAAGAATTAAAAGGCCTCAGTAAGTTTTCATCTTAAGAGCTTTCTCTTATCCAGGCTGAAAAGCTTCAGCCTTCTCAGCCTGTCTTCATAGCAGAGGTGCTCCAGCCCTTTGATCATTTTTGTTTTGGACCCACTTTAACAAGTTATTTTTTCTTGTGCTGGGAACCTCAGAGCTGGATGGTAACTCCAGCTGGGAGTACTCTCACAAAAGTGGAGTAGAGGGACANCCTACTGGCCATGCTGCTTTTCATGCAGCCTAGCATGCACTTGGCTTGTTGGCTTTTTGGGGTGTAACTGCACGTTGACGGCCTGTGTACAGTTTTTTATCCCGTGTACTCCCGAGTCATTCTCCACAGGTCTGCTCTCAACCTATTCATACATCAGCCTGTACTGATATTTGGGATTGTCCCTAGCTTGACGGAGATGTGATAACCCAATTACGGAAGAATTTTTCAGTTTTAAATTTACATTTAAAAATACGGTATGTATTCAACCGCTATACAAACAAAAAACATGCACAAGTTATGTAATAATCAGAGATAAATTTTCCTGGATTATGGGGTCTGCAAATTCTTTTCTTACAGATACAAACCTGGTGCCAGTTTTCTTTCTCTGGGATTTCTAAATTCTGCATACACTGGACACATTTAATCCTTGACAGTTACTACACTTACACCAGCAGACATGTTTATGTCTCTTTCTGTTCATGTCTTCAGACATTATTTATAGTCATGCGTTTCTAACATTTGCCATATCTTTCATAAGACTTGATAGCACCGTACCACTGCAAGATACAAATTTGACAGTTTGCAATAGGATCTGCACATTGTAGCAAATTATTCTGACAGTAAGTACTATACAGCCAGCAAACTATATTCTTTTAATATACTTATTAAAAATCTTATGAACGCTGTGACTAAATCATATATAGTAAATTCTATTTGGTACATGATGGCAATGAGTCACTACATTTTTAATAAATTATATATTGCAGTAAGCAACTATTGCATTATTTTTAGTTTAACACTTTTTAAAATCAAGTATACGACTAAAAGCTATTTCATTAACAGTTTTAAAACACTTTGCAAATATCTTAAAATCTGGCTCAAGATTTCTGTCTATTTTGGTCCCACTGCCTGTGAATGTGCGCAACGATCTAGTTAATGTGTGACCGTATGTATGGCATAATGATTCTACTCAATGGCCCTTCCAGTAATATTTTTGGAAACACTGAAAGTAATCAATACTTCTTTGTATTACCAGAAACGCACGGCAACACTGGTATACATCACTGCAAGTGCTTCTTTACTTTTTCACAAACACAGCTGCAATAATTCTACTACCTCACTGTAGTTCAACAAATGAATTTCATTATAAATTAGAACAGAGAAGATGAGCAGTGTCCTCAAATGTCTTTAATCCTTTTTTAATCATTAAAACAGAATGACAGGCAGGAGAATATGTGCCCATTCTTTTAAAAGCTCATACAAATTTTTGCTTTGACTCCATTCTTCAGTGCCATACCACTGAGAAATCTCTGTATTTTTAGAATTGATGTACCTTTCAATACTATAATCTTTGGCTTTCAAGCTCCCTATTATTTGCCTTCAGGTGCAAATTTTAAAGTGTACAGCCTTCTAAAAAACCTTTATGGCTTCAGCCAGACACTGAAAGGCTTGTAGATCAGTCATCATCACACTGTAGATTTCTTCTCAAAATAATGTTCTTCACTCAGAGTACACTTGTGGTTATACTTGGTTCACTTGTCAAATACAAATCTGCGGTCATCAAAAGCTTGAGGGCAACTTCAGCTATTCCAAAACTCATTTTCTACCTCTATTTTGTTGGAGAAATAGTATTTCAAATATAAAAATAATAGGAAACTCTAAAGATAGAGAAACAAAGACATCGTGTGTGCATGTTTCAGTACAGCATTGCAGTGACTGCCTATAAGGACAAAGTCAGTCCAATGCCCAAGCATTTTAAAACATAAAAATACCAAAAGGAGATAATGTATTTCACTATCAAGTTGATATATATTCCATTGAAAACATGATTTTAGAGTTGACATCTCAAAATACATAGGTCTAAGAACAGATGCTAATGATTCTATTTAAATATTTCTGTCGTAACAGATGAAACATTTAAACACTCTCATTTACAAGGTCTACATTCATTATAAGTCATGTGCCTGGCAAGGGTGAATGACACTAGGTTCAATATTCCTGCTGGCTTGAATTCCTTGGTCATTTACTGGCAAGGGCTTTTATTTAATTCTAGTTTTAAATCCTATGTTTTATTAAAATAGAAAAACAGACAAGAGAGCACTTTCTTTCAAAGGCTGATTTGATATTTGAGAGGTCAGTCTGAATTTTTCATCTCCAGAGACTTTTTCATGCAGCTATAATTCATATTTATAATTAGAGCTGAGTAATTAACACTCTTTTGAAAACAGAGACTATCTAGGTACTTGGGGAAAAGCTTTTCCCTTCCCAAAGTAAAATTGAGTTTTATCATTGACTTTGACACACAAAGAAATCCAGTTTGTTTTCTACAACCCAAAGCCCCATATATATAAATAGTCAAGGAAAATGGAATTTTAAAAGCATAAGCATACACCAAGCTTCTCTTGGAGACTTAAGGACAAATGGAACAAGGCAAAAATAAAATAAATAAAGCTAAACTCAGCTAGAAATCTAAGCTTTGTCTGCTTTGAGTAAACTGTTAGATACTGTTTAACAGCACTGGGATGGAAGCTGACACCACACTCATTCACAGCATGAATTCTTCTGCAAATTACATACTTCTTCCAACTTGTCATCAGCTAAAACTCTGCATTTACATTTAGACAAATTTCATGTGGTGCCCCTGCATCCCATCACTTCTCAGCAACTTTGCCTCTCTTTCATCTGCTCCTAACATTTTCACCGCGATTAAAAGTACTTAAGCTAGCATTTGCGTATTTCCCGTTTTCACAGTAGCTCATGTCTGCTGTTAAACGTGGAGACCACTGGAGCAGAAACCAGCTGAACTATCTGTCCACAAAACAGCTAGCATACTGTAGTTTACGCAAAATATTGGTTTATAATGTGTGATATGGTAAGGTATATCCCTTCACCCATTTCATTTTAGAACCCGTACTTAAATGTCCATATTCAATGTATTTCTTTCCTAGCTTGGTAATTACAAATTGTCATTTCACGTGGCTATTTGAACTCAAAGTGTCTGATGGATGTGACCATCATAAAATGAAGAAAGAAGCCTGACTCTCAGACAAAAGGAGACCAGGACAATCTCATTTCTTCATTCACATATATTTGAAAAAAAAAATAAATAAGAGAAAAGGTATAATCACAGACATAACCTGGAGAAACTACAGGTTATAGCATCTCTGTGGCATGCTCTCCACACTGAGGTTGCCTAGGAGGTCTTCTGTGTTCACATGAAAAGTCAGCTAAAGTCCAACAATATCAAGGGTTTACACCCCCAAAATAGAAGCCATTTCACCAGAGTGTATCACATTCTTTTCTTCCTCTATGAAAAACACAGCAGCCGAATCTTCTATTTATTTTAACCACTTGCATTAAGGAAAAATTTTCAGAAGTTTTAATTTCTAATGAAAATTTAACTGTCATGTAAGTTTTAACGAGGGCACATGACACACAACCGCTGAAAAAGCTAGAAAAATATGAAAACATGTTGGCACGCTATAACAATCCCGTAATTTGCAAACGTGAAACAGTTGAATAAAACAATTTTAATGCTATGAACTACCATTAGTATGACACAAATACTGAGTTTTACTCTGGAAGAAATGAGTATATCTCGAATATTTAATAGTGGAAAGACTGACAGGAAACACACTGATTTCAACCCAAAATTTCTAGTGAATTGAAACCATTTAACAGCAATCACTACATCTACTAGCCAAGCAATAAAAACTAGCCTACCAATATCTTCATGTTTGCACAGATGTTTTTTAATTTGTAAAAAAATAAAACATTGGCTTTTTATTTCCTTTGCTATTTCTTTGTAGATTCTACATTAAACAAAATGTCAGCTCCTCCTCTACAGATCTCTGAAAACAGTAGATATTCTGCTTATTTAGGTTTCTTACTATTTCAAGGGGGGGAAGAGGGAGGACAGGGATAGAAAATGTTTAAAACAACTAGAACCATTTACTCTTACAGCGTAATAACTAATTTTGGTATGGCTGCATGCCAAACCATAATCTATTCCTTCATAATTTTTTCCATTGTGTTTTGCCATTTTAAAAAAAATGAAGAAAACAAATCCTAAATTTTGCAAAGGAAAGGTGGCATAGTAGGAGAGCTCACATTTATTTATTAGATACCTCATGCTTTATCACAAAAGAGATTATAAAGATAGGCTTGCAATTTATTTTTTTTTTAATTACTGCTTATGAAGACTAAATATCAAGAAATTATGCACAAAGCTTGCCTTTGCTCTGGTAACACTCTGGCTTGAATGATGGTGAGTGACGAACAAAGGTGTCCTTAATCTATTAGACAGGATAGCTGTGAAGCTGGAATTGGCTGCTGAAGAGCAGTGTTGACAGTCCCTACAATTTCAAAGGGCAAAACTGACCAGAATTAATTGCTCACATATTCCCAGGTGTGAAACACTCAGTATGCTCTTACAGAAATTAACAGCAAGGTAGATGGTATCGACTGTCTACTCTGAAGTATAGAGCAAATAGTAATGGAAAGGAATGAAAGGTAAGGATGGAAGTGGGGTCAAGCAGAGGCAAGAAGAGGCAGGAATTCTTAGAGAAAGAATAAATTTGCATATAATCCCTGGGATTCCCCTGAGGCAAAATATCCAGTGCCAATGGGTATGAGAGCTTGTTATTCTGTAGCATCAACAGTCAGGAAGTGAAGACTAACTTAAAGATCCTATTTGAATTGTGACTAACGTGGCAAATACACGAGGCTAGAACATACACAGAAGGCTATTGGCAGCAAACTCTTTAGAAAAGTAGGAACCCCACGTTCCAGGAAACAAGATAAATATGTTACAGGAAGTATGTGATATACAGTGTTTTAGAGAAAACAAAAGTATCCATGGAATTCTACTATGTATATGTAGTATACCTATAGAATAATATAATATCATTCAGGAAACTTAGTTTAGCTAGGGTATTCACTGTGAAACAGAGCAGGGTAAAGTCATCAGATGCAGTAACTTACTTGCAACGAAAGCCAAATTTAAAAGCAGACAGCCTGCTGGTGGTCTTAGGGCAGATTTTTTCCGTTCCTTTACCCAAGAAGCAACATTTTATTGGTCTATTGGCATTACATCATTACAGAGCCTTTTGAAATAGTCAAACTGCCTACTTCCCTCAAATTAATACACATCTAGCTATTTCATTATAAATTTAATGTCAGAAACTAAGTCTTGGAATAGTAAGGTTTAATGAGGCAATCAGGATACTGGTGCTTCCTCCCCTCACAGAAAGGCTGTCTTCTATCTGCAGCACTACTACATTTATGACTGTTATGAAATACTCTGCCTCTCATTTTCATTGTATTCAGCTGAGTTCCTTCTTCACAACACTCATTCCACACCACAAATATACAAATTCTTCTTTAAAAACCAGTGTTAAGGAAGGCAAATACTCTATTTCTAAACATTCATATACTTGCAGGACACCATAGGCTTACATACAGTTTTATACAATCTGTAGTGGTTCAATGCCATTTTATATTGAACAAGGCATCAAGAACTGAAAAAGCACTAAGGACTAAAAGCAGTATTCTATCCACTGAAGAAAAAATAGAACAAAATCTAAAATCTAAAAATCCCTCAGCTATTCATAACTGATTAATGTAATTGCTTCATAGTCAGGAGAAATAACCTAGGATTGTAAATCATGTAATATCAGAAACGTTGGCTCCACACCTTCATAATCAAAAATTTAAAATTAATTCAAGCCTTCTCCAAAAGGCTCCTGTTAGTCTTAGAGTGTTTTAAGTCATGGACAGTCCAGAGAATACATTTCGACACCTGATGAATGAACGAATGAATGAACAAATTTAAATCCAGTTGGTGGCTGGTCATCAGTGGTGGTCCTCAAGACCACCCAAGGCCACTTCTCTTTAATATCTTTATCAATGATCTGGCCAAGGGGATCAAGTGCACCCTCAGTCAGTTTGCAGATGACACCAAGCTGGGTGGGAGTGTTGACCTGCTGGAGGGTTGGAAGGCTCTGCAGAGGGATCTGGACAGGCTGGATCGATGGGCCAAGGCCAGTGGGGCTCAACAATGCAGAGTACTGAGTCCTTGCCCAGGTGGCCAAGAAGGCCTGTAACAGCAATAGTGTGACCAGAAGGACCGGGCCAGGGATTGTCCCCCTGTCCTTGGCACTGGTGAGGCCACACCTTGAAACCTGTCCTCCAAGGACATGGAGGTGCTGGAGCATGTCCAGAGAAGGGCAGTGAAGCTGGGGAAGGCTCTGGAGCACCAGTCCTATGAGGAATGGTTGAGGGAGCTGCAGTTGTTTAGCCTGGAGAAAAGAAGGCTCAGGGGGAACCTTATCACTCTCTACAACTGCCCGAAATGAAGGAGTGGCAGCCTCTTCTGCCAAGTAAAAAACAGTAGGACAAGACATAATGGCCTCAAACTGTCCCAGAGGAGGTTGAGTTCGATGGCAGGAGAAACTTCTTTACTGAAAGGGTGGTTAGGCATTGGAACAGCCTCCCCAGGGAAGCTGAATGGGGTCACCATCCCTGGAAGTGTTCAGAAAATGAGCAGATATAGCACATTGAGATAAGGTGTACCCAGTGGGCTTGGTGTCACTCAGTCAAAGGTTGGACTTGAAGATCTTGGATGTAATTTCCAACAATGTTTCCATGATTTCTGTGTTTTCAATCCTTGAATTAACAATTTCAAGTCACCTTACGTTTTTATGTTATATATACGCTCTTCAGATATGTCTTTCAAAATTATTTTAAAAAGGACATGTGGAAACCTTTTTTTTTTCAAATTCTGAACAAAAATTTAAAACAGATTACCACTTGAAGGACAGGCTATCAATTTTAAACCACTCCAAGCTGCATTTTCACATTTAGACATACAGCTACAAAAGACAAAAATAATGAATGGAATAAAATGAAATTAAAGTATAAATAGAATGAAAATATTAATAGTGCAAAACGAGTGAGTACAAGTTATGGTAGACCAAGAACCACATGGGAAACAGTGTGGGGTGATCCAGAAAACTTACACTTCCTCTGAAACTTTGGGCCACTAATCACTTTCATTCTATCTGACAACATCACAGTCATGCATACACTGACAGATTAAGTAGTTCTATAACACAGCAAAAAAACGCATTTTACACTTGTGCATATCCTCTTCTTGAGTACATCAGTGTTCTTGAATGACACTGTTTAACGTATGAGTTGTTTTATGCACATTTTTCAATACCCTGATGGCAGAGATACCATGTAACAAACAGATCATACATCCTTTTACCTTTATAAATAGTTGAGCTAAAAATCAATAATAAAAACACCTCACAACTATGTACTGTGTAGTATTACCGGTCTATTTGGGTTTCATCACCAATACAGCTCCAAAACCGAAACTTTCACAGTTGCCACTGGTCAAGTTTGTTATTGTTCTTTTGGGGAAGAAAAGGTTTGAGTTACTTTTAATAGAATACCAAACACTGTCACTACTATAACTGCCATTATGTCTCAAAAGACCCATCTTGGTAAAACCCTGGTTATTTATTTCTTACCTTAAACATAACTTGCTGCTCTTTACTTGGCAATAACCATCACAATTCAGATTTTTAATACATTTCAAATATTGGAACACCTTAATAGCAACGCATATATGGAGCATATATTAATATACTACTCACCAATTTTAATCTTTGCAAAGGTATTCTGCTAGTGTCTATCGGAGTACGCTCTGTGACATTACCAAATCTGACTTCTGGGATGGCAATTGCACATATTACATGTGCCCACCTGTGAAAAGTGGCAAGTCAAAAATACCACCAAAAAAACCCATAGAAATACAAGTGCTTAAGTTGTTGCTTGCTGTGTGTTTGGCTCTTGCTTTTGGTTTCAATTGGTTTTCTTAGAAGTTCTTACACCCATCCGTAGTTACTTCTTTATTAGGCTTTCTTAAGCGTCTTCAAAACATTTTAACAAACCTTGTAACACTACCACTTATTTCTGAATGAAATTTCAGACTGAGGTTTTATCGCAACAATTTACAAGTATGTTTTACTTTTTACTTAAGTAAGAAGTTTTTGTAGGTATGCTATTCAGGTACACATGTAAACACCACACCATTTGGTTCATGTGTAATTTATCACCTACAGCATTTATTAATCATTATTAACATTACTTAGACCTGAGAAACTATTCTTAATGCAACATACATGATTAAGATCAATCATGCATCTATCAAAACGCAAAATGAAATGCAAATGCTACCAAGATCACCTGTCTACAGACACAATGGCACACAAGCAGCAAAGTGATAAAGCCACCAGTGCAATGCCCAACGTGAACCGGATCTCCTTCAGTAGAAAAAGCACTTGCACGTGCCTAGGACCAGTAGTACATTTAAGACTTCAGTGCAGCTTCAGGAGGTTTGTCAGATGATACTACATGCTTCCTATCTCCATCAGAAAGCACTCCAAATCCTGTTTCGACACATGAATCTCAAAAAAAGAAAAGCTAAAAGAAACTTTAAAAAGTCTGAAATTAATGCTGAAATTGTGTACTTCGTGAAGCAAAAGAGAAGCTAACAACACTTTTATTAACAAAGAGCAGCCTTCTGAGGCTACTTCTAAAATCTTTTTGGGGCAGACAGGTAGTAAATCTGAATAAAGGAAAACATTTCCATTCTTCGACTCATATTTACTTTATTCCCTGTCATTTCCCTGTACATCTGTTTTCATTACCCTATTTGCTCCATTTCCGTAAGCTCTGAATGCTTGCCTCGCTCCACTTTCTGTACATTTAAAAGAGACACACATTACATGAGCGTCTTAGCAGATTAACAGGAATGTGGGCTGAAGCTGAAGGAGATGGAGGGTGATGCAGAAAATAGAAGTAATTTCTCTTTCCTGCATTAGAGCAGCAGTATTTCAAAAAGTCATCTTTGACAAAAACATCTGCAAAAGTATAATATGATACACAGGGACCAAACAAACTGCTGTCACGTGACTTTAAAGTCGTATTGGTCGAACTGTGAAGTAAGAGCTGTACATAAAGATGACATATCAATTATCAAGTTACACAGTGCAGCCCAAATAAAAACAGATAAAGCTTGCAGATCCATCCTTTTATTATGGAGACAGTTTGTTCATGTTTTAACTTACAGAAAAGAGTCTTGTTCTGAGACTCTAAAGAAATTTTTATAACAGCCTTTTTTTCTTTTCATTGTGACCTGCCCACCTGCTAAACCACAGTCTTATCATCTAAGCTTTATGAGACAGAAATGCTATAAATAAAATGCCTCTTCGATCAATCTTCAACTAAACATTTATACTCTGACATCTCTCAACCTAAGACTCAAAACAATTGCTGTGCTCTGCTGAAAAGAAGGAGTCTCAGCTTTCCTACACGGCAAACTGCTTACTGCATGCACACATGCCAGTTTGATCCATTAGCTTTTAAATGTATGTCATGCCCTTCCTGTATCTGGAATTAGTATGTACAGAGTAAAGAAGGAGCAAAGGGAATGCACATGTCAAGATTTAACAGCTGTTGGAGAAAAAAGATATAAGTGTAACATACTTTTCTGAAAACTCAAAATTTTGAAGCGGTAGCTAATGCTGAAAGATAGATTAAAAGCTCCACAATGTGTAACTACTATAAAGTGTAATGGAAACACGAAAACCAGAGCGGAACTGCTTTTACAGAAATCTCATTGCATAAATCTGTAACACTAACCTACAGAGTGATAGAACGTAAACCCAAAAATCTTATATATATTTATACAAGAAAAGTGACTTTATGCAAACCTCTGTAGATTTTTCTATTAATGTATCTTATGAGACATTTGAAAAAAATTTAAATTGATGTACAAAATATATATAAATATTTTTAAAGATGCAACATGCAAGCTACCAACAGCAAATATCAAAAGGGCACAGTAAATTGTACTGAGATAATATTTTTGTCATTCTCTTTTTATTTAGCGAGTAAAGCAAGTAGCAAATCTAAGGGAATTAAAAACAGAACTAAACATCAGCTGAGAATTTTCATGTACTGGCAAAAATCCCCATTAAAATGGCTACAACAATAATGTTTTCTGAAGGTAAGGTATGGCCCGAGTTAAACAAAAAACTCTCCTAACTGAACGATTTACAAGGGTCACGAAATCAATTGCAAATCACTGATAAATAAATTCTTTCCCGGTAAGTGAAAAAGAATGCTGTACCTAGATCACGTCTTACCACTGCATTCCAAAGCATGAAAGAAGGAGATCTACATGATCTTGCTAAGCTACTAAGATAAGCTAATTAATTATGAAATTATTCAAAATGCATATAGACTATTCTACTATTGGGCTTGAAAAAATATTAAGCGGCAACATTTTCCACTTTAGTGTTAGGGTTACTCACTATAGTGTTCTGTCACCCAGATACAGAGAAAAATCTGATGATGTTAATAGCGTGATGTCAGCAACAAGACTGTTTTTGACAGTGTGTGATAGAATTGCATTTGAAAAAACTCCCCAAACTTCAGAATTGAAAATTATTTCAATATGATTAAAATTAATTCATTGAAAATACTGTGTTAAGAAGTTCAAAGGTATTGTATTGTAATTTTCAGGAGCAAAGAAGAAAATACACTTTGCTATTTGATTAGACTTGCCCATGCAAACAATGATAAATGAGCTCTCATTTACTTTCTTTGCACAAAGGCCAGCAGATTAAAATTTGAAACAAGCAAGTGTGCGCAAATACTAAAACAAATGTACGTTTTAGTATCTAACTATTTAACAAAATGCCAGTGCTACATTTCAGTATAAGTAATTTTAATTCTGCAATGATTCAGCTTAAAGGGACACTGTTAAGTAATTAGCTTTACAAATGCTTTGCACATGGGAATGGACTGAGAATAAAGTCTAAAATAAGCACATACATTCCTGAAGAATACATTACTTACTTTTTGTCAGTAGTTTGCTTTAATGCACCACCCCTCAAATTGCAGAGACAACATTCCTAAAAATAAAAATAAAGTAGAAAAAAGCGAGCTTTAATGAAGGTTTACAAATCAGTTTTATTCATCTGATCTTGAGGATAAGCAAACTGCTAATGCAATTAATCACTGGGTTACAAACTGCCACTTGTAAGCATAGCATTTCCTTACAGGGGAAGAAAAGGACAGAGTAACAAAAAGAGAAACAACTCACACAACCTAAAGAAAAAAGATATTTGAGTATTACTTACAGACAAAGTGACAGAATCACTTTGAAATGTAATAAAAAAAAACCAAACAAAATCAACACCAAAAAAACCAAACAAAAAAATCCCCAACACTTTTAATCAGTACTGCCATAGAAAGGCTGGAAACTGCCATACATTTTACAAAGGTAAAACAAAATGCTATGGTATATAATTAGTTTAATAGGAGTTACTGAGAAACTGACCCATAAGCTATTGATCCAGCTCAAATTATTTTTTTTCCTTTTCTTTTTCCTGCAGTATACCTTCACTGCTTTGATCTTCAGTACTACTCCATCTCTTTCACGGCACTCAACAAGGTGTTCAGTGGTGCCCAGATAATATGCCAAAAAACACAGCTTTTCCTACCTCGACTTAAAACTGAGCTTTTGAAGAGATACAGTCTTTTCCTCTTTCCAACCCTGCACTCCTTCAGTGTCCTCCATTTCTGAATCTATTCTTTCCCTTTTTTCTTTTTTTTTTTCTCCTCTTGTCCCTTGAGAGGAGCTGATGAGAAAGTGCTTCCAACATCAGCTATTTTTCTTCCTGCCTGTTTTTCTCTACAAAGAACCAAATGTACAAAATAGAGTCAAGATATTCTGTGACTGTATAGCTAAATGAGACCATGTCTTTCGAACCCCTATATTTAAGTTGCCCTTGCAAGACAAATAAACAAACCAAACAAAATCAGAAATAAAGTGAAACCCCAAAATACTTTATGTTATACTCTAGTCCGATCTCATCTTAAAAATTTCAATGATGAAGACTACAAATATCTGCAGAAATTTAACTGAATGCTGTATTACATTTCCTATGAAAAACACCTTTCCTAACCATAAAAAAAAAATGCTTTCTTGTGACAATTGGATCTTCTTTGCTATTTAAGCACACAAATTTTGCCTTACCAACCAAAACCATGGAGAACAGAACATCCTCTTATGGAGCACCCTTTTAAATACTTAATATTATTGCAGAGTTTTAAAGAAGAGAACTGAGGTTTGTTCTTCTATCCACAACAAGCTTAGGATGGGACCTAATACGTTCCAGATCACTTTTTCCTTTCTAAAAGTAAACACTGACTATTAAATCAGGGAACCCAAAGGCTCAGAACTATACCGCTTCCAGTAAAGTACCACTACAGTCACGGAAAATTTTATTCTAACTGGCATTCAGTTCTGAAAGGCAAGCACTGACATGTAAAAAACACATCATGAAACTGGATGCAGATCCTTAACACCACCTGGGATTTTGAAAACCGCATTAGCAGAACCACAGAGTTACCTTACAGTACTGCATCATCATCAGTCTGATTCACCTTAGACTCTTGCTTACAAACTAGCAGAAGGAAAACATGTTTCTTCAGCTCCTTCTTTGACTGATTTTGTCACCCTCAATGTTATCTATTGTTACCAGTATTATCTATCTTTATAAACACAGCTTGGTCACTGTCATAGTGAGATACTAAAAAACTGGGTCCAATATGTCGATGTTATATATGACAACTGGAAATGCAAGATAAAAGCAGTAAAAATGGATGGGCATACATCTCCATGACTACATGAGAGTAACAAAATAAATGACCCAAGCAGTATAGAAAATTATACCTAAAATGTAGCAGCCATTCTGGAAGAGGCAAATACCACAATCTCCTAAAAAAGGAGCCATGCAGGACTTCCTGCAAATCTGATCTCCAAATCATTTGCAGTTGTCAGGGTAACACAAAATGTTATTGTATTCCAGGTGTCTCTGTGCCCAACATTTGTTACTGTCTCTTTAAGATCCTCGGGCCAGAAAATGGAAATGGCGGGGAGGGCATTGCCAAGGTCCCATTTAAAGTCAGAGCCAGGAGGCAGGGAGCTCTCTCTACCAGCAGCCTTTGCTGAAGGCAGAGGCTCCTCTTCTGAGGAGGTTGCTTCCCAGGGCTGGTTTTGGTTTGTTCGATTTTTTTTTTTTTCTGGGCTTGCAACAGTAGCCACTTGGAAAAATGACATTTTGCAATAAAAACTGTTTCAGAGTGATCCCTGTAAACCTGTCCCAGGGGCCAGGTCACCCCCCATCTGACAGACTGGTTCTTCCCCCGCTCCCAACACTCGTGCAGCGTGGTGGACATCAGCACCAACACCAGAAGAGCCCGGCAGGCA
This sequence comes from Mohoua ochrocephala, assembly GCA_013398855.1. Taxonomy (NCBI): domain Eukaryota; kingdom Metazoa; phylum Chordata; class Aves; order Passeriformes; family Acanthizidae; genus Mohoua; species Mohoua ochrocephala. The sequence continues at coordinate 14,554 of VZTA01009473.1, forward strand.
GCAGGAGGAGGCAGCGGGTGGCAGCGCTGACCCCACACGCACCGGCACTTATCTGCCACTGGAGCGGCTCCATAAGGTTCTGCTTCTCAGGAAGGTTCTTTATGTCCACCATCTTTTTTTCCCTTTGTTTCCCAGACAGCGTGGTCAACTGGACACGCCATCCTGGGGTAGAGAGCTGATGCCATTTCCCCTCTGTCTTTCAAGCCACGCGAGCACCCGTGGTGGGCACCATCTTGGAAACGCTATTTCTGCCACTTTGCGTGTCCCTTTGTTTCCCGGGAGTTCAAGAGATTTAGCAATTTTGTATCTAGTGATTATTTACTGTTATTTTTTTTTACTTGTTGCTGTTTTGCTTGTTAGTAAACTGTTATTTTTTCACTTGTATCTACTCGCATTCCTTCCTTATGGGTGGAAAGAGGTTGGTTGAAACTAAGATGAGGTAACTCATTTTAGAGTGTCCACCTCTTTAAGAGTTGTCTTAAACCAAGACAGCAGCTCTGCAAAGCATGAACCTTTACAATTTAGACACAAAATAACATCTGCAGACTGGGGAAAAGAGCATGAGTCTGACTCACTAGAAATCTTTGCAGGGAAAAAGCTTCATTCTCCACTTTCAAATGTAAAAATTCAGGGGATCCCTCATAAATTCTTTTTAATCTGACCACTTTCTTAACATTGGCCACAAAAATATTTCAACTGACTGACTCGCTGCTTTGTAAAATAAAGAGTGCTTTTGCTCCTGTTTTATGAGCTTTGACGTTCTTAGGTCACCTTACTTTGAAATTTGTTATTTGAAATATGATGACATTTTCCTGTTTCTAATGGGTATTTTTCACTTTTAAGGAAAACTTTCATTCGATCATCTGCTGTGTAACTTACTAATGCAACTAGACTGAGAAGCTAAGGCCCTAAGGAAATTTTACAAATAAATTAAGCTAAAATAGCACAGGAAGAGACAGAAGTCATAATCTTTATGTACTAACTACAGAGCTTTGACACTAGGTTAAAAAAATAGAAAAAAGGAAAAAAAAATATAAAATGAGGGAAAATTAAAGGGAGGAGAGCAGCCCAGACAAAAGAGAAGGTGGCTCTAAATATCCTCACTACACACTATTAAAAGATTACCCTTATGCAGGACCTACAGGAACCAAATATTGTCTTCTCTGGAAAAAACCCTAAACATATCTTTGGTGAGCAGAAAGTGATGGTGGGTACTTGTTCCCTGTCTGAGGGACACAGGCTATAACAAATTAGATCCCTAAGAACTAGAAAATTTCACCAGTGTTCGTAACAAACCTGTGTGGGTAGGAACACAGGTTTGAAGCCCATTAAAACTATTTTGTCGATCATGTCTGCACTGCAATATATTGTCCCATATCCAGGCAACACGGCTATTAGTTTAACTTCTGTTTCAACATACTACAACTAATGCAAACTCAGAGGACCTGACATTTACAAAGACTAATATTCCTAATAAATGTATATGTGCCATGGATGGCAGTGAAATCCCATGGACACTAGTAATTATTACCCATGTTATTATCCGTGAAGGACATAGGCCTGTTGAGCTAGTCCAGCGCTCCAAAAGTACCTCTCCTACCTACAAAGACAGGCTGAGAGAGTTGTTCAGCCTGGAGAAAAGTAGAGAAGGCTTTGAGGAGACCTCATTGTGGCCTTTCAATACTTAAAGAGGGCTTATAAAAAAGATGGGGAAAAACATTTTAGAAGGAGAAATGGCTTTAAATACGGATGAGACCTAAGGAAAAAGTTTTTGACAATAAGGATGGTGAAATACTGGATCAGATTGCCCAGAGAAGTGGTAGATGCCCCATCCCTGGAAACATTGAAGGTCAGGTCATACAGGGCTCTGAGCAAACTGATCTACTTGAGAATGTCCCTGCTCGTGGCAGGGAATTTGGACTAGACGACCTTTAAAGGTCCCTTCCAACACAAACTCTTCTATGCTTCTGTGATGCTGTGTTCTCACAGAGAAAGAGAGTGTCTGTGCATCCCTGTGCGCCTGCTGTCAGCCTACACGTGAAAATCAGGAGAAGAATGTATTTCATTATCAAAGCATCACCTTAGAAGGTATCCAATCTCTGATTCATTATTTCTCTGCAAATCCTTTAAACAAGTAATTTTGTCATTTGTATTTGCATTAAATAATAATTTCATAAGCATATTATTTTATACATATCTAAATTAAATCTTAGACCATTTTAAATTGCTCATCTCCTTAAAAAATCTCCGTAACATTCTAGAATTACAAGAGAGTTTTCTCTCTTCCAGTATCTGTATGAAGTAAGACATCTCCATATAATTCGCAAGCTTTACACACTAACGGTCATTTAATCTTTCAGCTTTTTTGTGGTGATGATACTTTTTTTTCATAACAATACAGATCATATTCACTGTTTCTGGATTAAATGTTTTCACTTGCTTTCAAGGAAACATTTTTGCAACTGGCAACCCTAATCTCACTTCTCTGCTTCAACCACTTCAAGAAACTGCAGGAAAAACCTCAAGTCAGCGTGAATTAACCATGCTTCCTTTGGTACATACATCCAAAAGATGGATCATCTTTTTTGGAAGGGTATGTCGCTACTCAGGCATAGCTGCGTATTAATTATAGTTGCATGGATAAATATTTCACAAAACCCAAGCCTGTTCACACTCATTTATATTTTAAAATGAATACATTTGCTTATCTTTGAGTATTTTTTTTAGCGTCTGCCAAAACTCAAAGTCATATTCACAGTAACGCTTACAACAAGCAGTTTTCACACTTCCATATTTCCATACTTACTTCATCAGCAATAGCATTCCCTGGGAGACAGGAAGCTGTCTGACACAGCAAAGCAATAGAATTCAGGCAATCCATAGCAGAGGGATATATATTAAGTCATCTAACAGTTATTTTTATTGAAAACTATGACCATGCACCACACAATCCCCGTTCTTTTTAAACTGCTATTTCTCCTTTACTAAGGCCCTGTAAATTACAATAGCATCTCCAAAGAATTACATTTATCCCGTTAAATGAAAAAGAAAATTAAGCTTATATCAGTGGATGAAGACAGGGTAAAATAAAATATATGTTACTCTCAATGAATTGTGCCTGAGACATTTTCAAAAATATCCTTGTAACATGTAGTTTCCATAAGCAACCTAATAATCTCTTCCAGCTCTTTGGCATCCATGCCATTAGGGAGCTTTTCATTACAACTAACATGAAGATTCTCTGCTTAAGCCTCTTCCTTTTTACTTTACGCATGATAAATATAAAAAACCCCAGACTGTCCCTTTCTTTCTTTTTTTGACATTTTCCATTTCTAGACCCTTAGTCAGTTAAACAACCACAACTTTTACACCTAACTGACTTCATCTGTGGCCACATGCTCCCCTCTGAAATGCAATGAGAACAGATCTTCAGTGATGTCAGGCAAAGTACGTTCAGTTTTCATCCCACATCTGGGGAGATGTGCTTACACTGCCATGACTTGTGTAGCAGGCGGACAATAATCTTCAGGACCTCTTCTACAGCAGTGGCTGGCATCACTGCTCTGCATCACTGTATTCTAGCTTCAGTATCTTGCACTTTTCTCTCATTAGCTTGTTTTCCAGGTTATCTCAATAATTTATCAAGATCTTGTTCATTTCTGATTGCTGTTACTTAACAGGCCTCACTAAGAAAAAAGCCAAAATCTTGTCCTCAGCTAACATCTCCTGCAACAGTTTCTGCACAAGGGGTAACTATGTATAGGCTGTGGCTGGTCAAGCCAGTAAAAAGATAAAAAACACATAATGTTTGACAGATGCTACTAAAAAAAATGAGACTTGGAAAAGGGCTTGACGAGGTACTCCAATAAGCAGGTAGTTGCTATAGAAGGAAAATAGCAGCAGATTCAAAACAAACAAACAAACAAAAAACCAGAAAGATTCGTCACACATTCTTCTGTTTGCCAGATGTGGGTGCTAAAATTTTACACTAGTTGAGAAAGAAGCTGCATGAGTTCGTGAAAAAGAAATCCAACAAAGGTTACTTTTTCCTAAGTAAATAGAAAGATACTGCCTTTGGCTAAGACAATTTCTTATTTCCATATTGTAGGAGATTGAGAAAGCATTAAGAATGCCTGTTCAAGACATGTATTCTTCACCAGGTATTAATTTCTTGCTGTGAAAGAGAGGATAACAGACTAGAACAGATTTCAGTTTAATTCGTATAGCACATCTTACTGTTCTACGTAACCTGCAGTTTTAAACCTTTACATGTAGAAACAATACCTGGATATTAAGGAAAATCCAAATGCTTGGCACTAAGCACACAGTGCAATATATATTACATATAATACACAATTTTCCTAATTTGTGATCCCAAAAAATAAACAAAATGCAACTTTACTAATATATTATTATCATTCATATAATAAGTTATTGTGGTAACTTTATTGTCACAGCTTTATTTAGCAGTGATTTTACCTGAAATAATATTTTCAACTAATTTCAATACATTTTGGCTAGTGATTTGAAGCATTGCAAGTGTTGATTATAGAATAATTTGGGTTGGAAAGAACATTAAAGATCACGTAGTCCAAACCCCCCCACAATGGGCAGGGACACCTTCCACTAGCCCAGGGTGCTCAGAGCGCCATCCAACCTGGCTTTGAACACTTCCAGGGATGGGGGCATCCACAACTTTTCTGGTCAGCCTCAAAGTAAAGAATTTCTTCCTTACATCTAATCTAAACCCTCCAACAATTTAAAGTCACTGCCCCTTGATAATGTCTTAGGCACCAATACGTTTTTTCATTAAAAAACGTATTTCTACCCTTTTTTCATCAGCTGTTTTCCTAAAAACCTAAGAAAAGTGGTTAGGAAAGGTTTTGGGCTTGTATTTTTTCCCCCGAAATATTTCTAATAAGAGGTCAGAACAGTTTTAAGAGTCAGCTGCTCCAAAGCTGTGTCA
>VZTA01009473.1:19537-34514 GCA_013398855.1 Mohoua ochrocephala
TAATACTGATTTACTAGTCTCCTTTAAAAGCAACTAATTAAAACAGGCACCTAATGTTCAACTCTGCCACAGCTAAGTCAAACAGACACAAATTGTAGGGCTATGGCTGTTAAACATATTTTCAAGCCATTCAGGTTGGCTTTTTAGATAGAAACCTTTAAACTGAAAATAGATATCCTCAGTCTTCCACCTTTTCTCTCAATTGTTTTGTAATGCCCAAGGTGACACTCCTAGTAGTATTAACACAGATGTGCATTTGGATATGGTACTGCTGCATTTTAGCTATCTCATTTTCCCAGCTTATTTATATTTGTGTCTATATTTATCCTTGTGTAAAGAGAAATGAGTTGGTGTTTCTTTTGACACATTTGAAAATGTTGTTTTCAGCAATGGTCCACTAATGAATATGTTAATCTTTCTACACCAAGGGAATAATTTTCACTTGGAAAATAGCTTTTGAAATTATTGAATTTCAATTCAAAGTCCACTTCTGTATCCATTTCGAGCTATTACCTTCAGAAACAAACTTTCTTTTTTTAATGACAAAATATTTGCAAAAAATAACAAACTGCAGAAGAACTGATGTTTATCTTGCAAAAGATTCGGTTTCCTGACAAGGAGCACCATTCTTAACAGAGCTGCTAGATGCTACCAGTATAACTCACAACCTTCATTTGTATTGCAAGTGATTAAAGTTCACACCGATTACGGAGGCTGAGTAATTCCGTGAGAGAGATATCCACCACAGGCTAAAATTTCTTTAACGTGTAGAAAGAGCTTTGGCTGCAAGCTTAAAGTAGGTTCTTGAAAATAGAAGGTGGCCACACTTCTTTTATGGATGAACATTTTACTCTTTCAGATGCATCCAAGTCTGTTCAAGACATCCACCTTTGGGAATTTTAAGTTTACAAATCACCAGCTACTTAATTTCCACATTTTAGTAACCTAACCCTGCAAACATTCAGTCTGCCCTGCCCTTGGTTTAGGGATAGCCAAAAATTTCCTTGCAGTTGCAGCTCCCGTATCATGCCAATCTAAAGCAACAGTAAAAAGAGCAGGTAGTGTTTCACTACAATGTCCGTAGCATTATTAACAGCGATCTCCAAGAAGGCAAAGAGCAGGAGAGAGCTGACTGGGATAAGAAGACTTTTAAAAGGGCAGGAAAGAGAGGTGAGATGGAAAATGGGAATATGGAGAGAACTCCACAGCCAGAGAAGGAATGAGAACTGAGGTTGAGACTGAAATGAGAATCAAAATACTCATTCAGGTAACTGGAGTAAAAATAACTCTCACACTTGACAGGGGTGGGTACTATGTGTCCTTTCTCCTTAGAATGTGTATAAAGTAAAACACATCCATAAAGTATGAAATGGAGACTATTAGATCCCCGAACATGAAGTATTTTCTGTCATAGTGGTTACCAGTCACTCAGATTTAAAAAATCCTTGTATCAGAAAGAGGAACTGTTCCCAAGCAATTGAACAAGAAATACTACCTTTTCCCCTTTGAAGGAGTCAAAAGGAATGAGATTAGCTTTTTAAAAATATTAATAAGTAAGCCACTGAAAATACAAAACTCATCATTCATCCTGCAAAATATAGAGAGACTGCAAAAATCACTTTTACACAGAGGAAAACACCTGGGGCAATTCCAAGCACAAACACAGGCTGGGCAGAGAATCGATCAAGACTAGCCCTGGTGAGAAAGAGCTGGGGCTGTTGGTTGACGGGAAGCTCAATGTGAGCTGCCTCACAACCCAGAAAGCCAACCACAACCTGGCTTGCATCACAAGTGGTGCGGCCAGCATGTCAGTGGAGGTGATTCTGCCCCTCTAAGGAACCCCATCCAGAGTTCTACATCCAGCTAAGGCGCCCCAGCAAAAGAACGACATTGACGTGCTGAAGTGGGTCCATAGGACGGCCAAGGAAAAGATCAGGAGGCTAGAGCACTTCTCCTGTGAAGACAGGCTGAGAGAGTTGGGGTTATTCAATCTGGAGAAGAGAATGCTTCAGGGAGACCTTATAGCACCTTCCAGTACCTAAAGGGGGCTACAAGAAAGATGATACGACAAGGCTTCGAACCGAAAGTGGGTAGGTCTAGGTTAGATATAAAAAAGAAATTCTTATCTAACCTAGACGTTAAGAAAGAAATTCTTGATTATGAGGATGGTGGGACGCTGGAACAGGTTGCCCAGAGAAGCTGTAGATATTCCTGGAAATTCAAGACATTCCTGGAAATGTTCAAGGTCAGACTGGACGCAGCCCTGGCAACTTGGTCTAGTGAAAGACTCTGTCCATGGCAGGGTGTTGGACTAAATTATCTTTAAGGTCCCTTCCAACCATTCTATGATTCTATGAACACTGAGACCAAATGCTTAGCAAATAAAACAGGAATGATGTGTATCTAATACACACATAATATGACAAAAAATATGTAGGCTTATTCCCATTATTATAGACAGCAAATATTAGATTTAAACCTGAGTATCTTCAGAAGAAAATCTGTGTCTTTAAGAAAGCAGCACAGCACCAGCTGGGCAGGTCAGGATATCCCGCTACTGGCTATTTTTAGCATGTTTTTCTTCTCAGTGACTTTGCAGCAGTACCTCTAGAGATTAGATATGGTCTTTGAGGATAAATCAAGACTGGATGAGATTGAGGGAGCTTTTCTGGTCCAATGCCATCTCCAAGCAGGGCCAGATTCAAAACTGCATCTGATTGAAATCAGAATTCACCCCGCAGAGAATCACCTCCTTGTAATATGAGAATACCCACACAGCTGGAGGTGACCAAAGCTGTCAAGCCTTTTGACATGGGTATCAGTGGCAAAGGTTGACTTGGCAAACTCCAATGAAGGGACTGAAAGGTCAAAATGGGCTTTGGGTTTGAGCCTTATGGCACTTACGTTAAAAACATATTTCCTGAGTTTAATGGTCTTCAATGTGGTTTCTGTGACAGCATCAGAGAAACCCCTTATTTACAAACCTGTTAAAATATGTTATTTCACAGATCGAGTTTTGCAAGCAATAAATATCCTGTTACTAGTATAATACCAAAATCAGAAACAAATCTAATGCTCCCCACATCTGAGTCCATACATGGTTACCACCAGCATTTACAAGTAATTCTCCCAGTAAGGCAACTTTTTTTGCAGAGAAGGTTTGTGAAAATCCAGACTTAAAAAATTTTTAAACATAAATATTTTTTAAAAATAATCATCAGGTCTTATTTTTCTGAAAACAAACAAACAAACAAAAAATTTGGGTTTTTACTTTTTCTATTATAGCCAGATTTTCCTGTCCAGAAGTTTCTTTTATTAATAATATTCAAATCCATTTACAGCTTGGTAGAAAAATCAGTCTGAAAATTAAGACACTGTATAACCAACTCACATATATTGAGTTAATTTTGGCAGTTACCAGGCTCTGAAAACAGCAGTTTATAATGGAAATGCTGACTCTGTATCAGTGAGAAGGGCACCACTACAAAAAGAACATTCAAAATCATTCTTTTCAGTAGAGTGAAATAGGGCAGTTTCTGAGCTAGAATGTGGAAAGCTCTTACGTGCCACTTTTCTGATTCCTTTGGGAAAAAGAAACTAAAAATCCCTCAAATTACATAAAAGGCTACTCCAATCATAAAATGCAAATAAACCCAAAGCCTGATTATCAATAAGTAATATACAAAGCATGAAAAAGCTCATCTATAGAAAAAGAAATTCTGCTAAATCCTATATTTAAACATAGGATCTGTTCTCAAAATCAGTGCCAGCTAACCAGATTAGGTACTTAACAGTTTCTGTAGTGCTGTGGAGAACAATGCAAGAATCACTTGTGAAAAGTCATGCAGCTTCCTTAGTAGCCTTATGAACAGCTACCTGATTAAGAAGCAAGCCACTGAAGTGTATTTACCTGTTCTCTTACTTGCTCTTCTTTCTATCTCTTTCCTCTCCCAAATCCTTTGTCCTCTAAATAGCAAAGGTATTCCATGTTTATGTATTATAGCTATTAGGTGACCACATCTTTGCTCATTGTACAGTACGTTGCATTCTCTATAATGCCAGTCATTATTCTTCCTGACTTCACTAACTTTTTCTAGCTGAAGCATTTAAGATTAATGAGGCATTTGTTCTCAATCAAGGCACTTTGTATGAATACAGTTACACTTTCAGGATCCATGCAGATGACTTATTTAATATTATTTGATTTTTTAAAATTGTTTGGGGGGGTTGATTTATGGCTATTTTTGTCCATTAGCATAGACCATTCTGTATCACTCTTCTCTCTTGTCAATAACTATTATCAAACAGGACCTATTGCCTAATACAATATAAAGATGTATTATGTACCATGAGGTATATCCTAGAGGGTAAAAATTTGACATAAAGCGTTGTAAAGCATACTACTTCAGCTACTTAGAGATGCTGAAACTGCAAGAAAACAGTAGGCTTCTGAATCTCAAAATCAGTTTCCTCTGATAACATAAAATGGAATAGCCATCACGGAAAAGTCTGGCTCCGTCAATCTAAATCCACATAGACATTTTTCTATTTCCGTATTTTATTGACGTTCATAGTTGGGATCCACACATAATAAAGTTTGATTTAGCTATTAAGACAACTCTCATTCCTACAGTGCTCTCATGCTTCATTGCTTTGCAAAGTCATACTGATATACAGAAGCCTAATAGAGACCAAATTTTCCATAAAGTTAACATAACTGCTGTGATTTTAAGGAAGTATAATTTAACAGAATTTAAAACAATTTTGTGTGAGCAGAGGAATGAGAAGGAATTTTCCCTCCTCAGAAATAAACTCTGAAACAAGGTTGTACCCATGTTTCATAACTTCCATTATATTCTTCATTACATGAAACTTTCATTCTCCTTGTTTTCCAATCAACCTTCTCTTCTCTAAGGATTTAATGTCTTAGCCAGAAGGGAATTTCTCAGACGGGTCATCTTCAGCTAAATCTCCTTCTTCTAGGAATCAATATGAAGTGTAGGGAAAACAATTTCGAACATCCAGGAAGCTGGAGCTTCAGGGAGTAGGTATTTCCTAATAACTAAATCTTCCCATTTTGTGCACTTTTCTCATACAAAAAACTTAAGTTTTGGAAGTTTTTTGTGTATATATAATTCCCACAGAGAGCCAAATCTGTTTCAGATGTTCTGCAAAAGCTGCAGTTTTTTAGGAATGATTATCCGGAACAAAAATTTAGATGAATATGATTTTTTTACTTAATTCATGTAGAAACTTGAAGTCTGAACTGTATCAGCTGGAATGTAAAATACACTCACTCTATATTCCCTACAGTAAAAAAAAAAGGTCATGCAAATAAGGAATTTTCTTTAATTTCATCTCCCTCTCCAGAGAGATTTATGGTACTACGCAGCAATTTAAAATACAATTAAAATATTAGATGTAAAACAACAGATATAGAAAACACATTCTGTGTTCAGTTTTGGTCAAAAAAGGCATGGACAGGCTAGAGAGGTCCAGAGACAGGCCATATAGACAATCAAAGGACTGGGAAGCCTGCCATATGTGGAAAAGCTAAGAGAACTGAGTCTGTTTGGCCATGAGTAAAGAAGGCTTAGGGGAGACTTGATCATCAGGTTCCAGTATCTAAAAGGTGGTTATGAAGAAGATGGAGATTCCCTTTCTTACAAGGAGTCACATGGAAAATATGAGGGGTAATGGGTACAAGTCATTCCTGGAGACAATCTGATTAGACACAAGGGGAAAAAACCTCACAGCAAGAACTACTGCAGTAATCTCCCCAGAGAACTGGTGAGTTTCTCCGTGTTGAACAAAAATTCATCTCAACAGGGAGTTGGGCCATTTCATCTAGACTGTGCTTTTGTCAAGAAAGGTTGGACCAGATGATTCTTGAGGTCCCCTTCCAGCCTGGTATTCTATGATTATATGAAAAAATCATTAAAATTTAAAAACTGATTCATAAATGAAACATAAACATTTAATTCAAAGGAAGCATAAAACTTTAGGCTGCAGGTTGGTACGACTAACTTGAATTGATCATTCTTAAAAGGGAAAGTAGCACTTTGGGATAGCAGTATATTTAATTAACTTGTCATTTTTAATGTACAGAAGATTGGTGAAAAGAGAACCATATTACCTTAAGTAGAATTCTAACATTAGATGAAAGTATTGTACTATTTTGAAGTGAAAGCTGTTAGGATAATTTAAGACTATCATCTAAACTCTGAAGGGACAGAAACATTATCCTAAAATGACAAATAGGATGAAATAAGTATCAGCAATTATTACCATGCAAATGTCAGGACTGAGGTTCCACACAAGCAAAAATATACTAGTATATTTAAGTTGTATATCAAACTAATAAATTTTTCCCCAAAGACAACTACAGCCACATTGCTTGCAATGAATAATACTGTCCAAATAAGCAAAAGAGAATTATCAAAAAAACAAAATTCAGTGTCTATTTAATCCTTCTGCCTCAAGGCACAATCAAGTCTTCTTCAACTATTCCTGAAAAATGTTTGCATAATATGTTTTCAAAAATCTTAAAGGAGTAGCTTCTATAAAATCTCTGTATATCCTAGCCCTGTAGTTCACTAGTTTTAGAAATAAAAATTAATAAAAATGCCTGGTATTAATATTAACGTCTGGTGATGCAGCTTAAAGCCTCTGCAAGTCACGTTGTCCCTAAAAGACAAGACAGAGATTCCCTTTCTTATAAGGAGTCACATGGAAAATAGGAGGGGTAATGGGTACAAGTTATTCCTGGAGACAATCTGATTAGACACAAGAAGAAAAAATTTCAGAATGGTAATTGCTTATGTTACTCTTACCTACAAGTCTACATGACAGAATGTGACTTTTTTCCTTTCTGCCTTCCCCTGGCTATACTAAGAAGCTTAAATCTTTTCCATCGTTCCTTATGGAATGATTGACATCTATCAGGAATGATAAAAAGAATTTTACTTCATTGCAATTTCAGTTGCAACTCTTGTTTTCTTCCATCCTGGTTTTTTGAACATTGTATACCCACTGTGAGACACGGTTCTTCAGCTGGACTTCCACCAAAGCTGAAGAGAGCAGGAAGATTGTTCCATGGTTTTTTTTCAGGCTTTGTTTCTAGTACAAAGCCTAAGCATCCTCGTGTGATGTTTCAGATTCTACAGAGCTGATGACACGTTCAGCTTGTGACCAGAGAGGTCACAACTGCAGCTGCCAACAGGAACTACTGCTCAGGTAGAGTCTGCCACATTATGTGTGCGTAGCTGACACCTCCTAAGTACTCTCCCTATCTCTGTTGAACTCCATACGATTTATTTTTCAATATATTTTAACACTTTGGTAGCTTCACATTACATTAACTGCCCTGGCTCCTGTGCAGTCATCTTAAACAGCCTAAAGTAGACCAGTCTAGATTTCCACAAATGCTCCGTAACGACATGAAAAGTAATCAGCAAATGATGCCCAGAAATTTATTCTCCTAATGTTTTTAAAAGTCTTATGAGAATAATGGCTGGTGGTCTGAGATATCAAGGACTGACAGCAAATCCATATTGCTGTGTGTTCGGCAACTATTATTTTCATCATCTCTCTTCTACTACTGCAATATCAGAATTTAAAACACCATCAAAACCATGTGTAAGTTAGGATGCGTGAAATTTTTTGCTTATTCCTTACTCCCATGATCTGTCACAGCAAAATAATCAGTGGCCTGTTCTTAAATAGATATCTCTTTGTATTCTGTGATTGTCTAGGTTTTTAGAAATTGATAGAGTCAGTACTTGTTCAGCATTTTTCTTGGTATCTGAGATAGGTTGACTGCCACCTACTTCCTCGGGTCACCCATTTCACGCCTTTTTAAAAAATAACAATAAATTTTCCAGGCTGATGTCACCTCACCTAAGCTCTGCAAACTCTTGTAATCACTAATAGCTCTGAGATTGCTATTAGCGCAAAATCTGCACGTCAAGATTTTTGAAACACCCTATTATTAAAAAAAAGGGAATTTGGTATCATTCACGTGAAAGTATTTAACAAAGCATTATTCACATCCTTGAAATAGACGGATTTCTGCTATCCAACTTGGGTAACAGATGCCCACTATCTATTACTCCCACATCTTTCAGGTGAAAATGAACGGTTCACATTTACATGTGATGAGATGTAATCACAAAGACATGTAATCACAAAGACTACAAGACAGCAGACAGGAGGATAAGTTTATAAGTAAACATAATACCAGTCTAGAGGTCTATTCAATCCTCAGTATTTCATTACAGCTTTCCACCTTAATGATGACTTAAGGCATTAAGAATGGAACTTTATTCCACAAGCATGTCCAAATGAAGGACTCTCTTGGGGTACAAATTCATTTCACTCAGGTTACCAAAACAGAGCTACAGAAAGATGAATTTGTAGCTTTAGCAATTCAACTGTACAATAATCACTAAACACATAAAATTACAGCAATTCAGTTAAATATATAACAGGTAAACATTAAAAAAATTGTCCAAATGGCTGGCACATATTGTCTAGTCTTTGCACGGTGAAAATGGTGCTCCATTTCATTTGTTAGCTGACTTACAAAATACAGAAATACACTGGGCCTTCTCTCCAGTTTCTAGAGTGCGCTTGTGCAAAATCCAGTTCTAAAACCTCATCACATAAAATTTTCATTCAGCCATTTCCTGTATGGTTTTGATATCTCTTTCACTGTTTCATCTCATCTCCTCAAATAATTTGGCTAAAAAAGCACTTTCCCTAAAATTCAGATTTTCCATATTTTCAGAAACTTATATGCATCACAAGAGAATAACCCCAAACTTATCAGTCAAATGTGAATAATTCTTCTCATTAATGTTTTCCACAGGTGTTAATTTTTCCCCTAAAAGCCTGCCAAAGAAAAATTCCAATCAAGTTTTAATCTTCTCACCAATACTTTCCTTTCTCCATCATACTAACAAGCTCCCCTCTTAATTGACCTACAGTGAACGTAAACGAGTCATCAGACACTTCACTATTGTTCTTACTTACTCATTCACTTACTGCTGCCATCTAAATGTCCACTTCAAGAATATTTGTAACCTTAAAACCTCAGAACAATTTCAGAATCCTTTCTACAACGCATAATTAACAAATTTTAAGAGTGGATTTTGTTTTAGAATTTTTTCAGTGACTTTGCTTTTAAAAAATGTACTATAGTCAAAAGACAAAGACTCCTAATTTCCACTCAAATGTGTTATTTTTATATTGCAGTTAACATCAGGTCCCAAGGCAACATCTGGAATTTCTCAGTGTTTTTAACAAGAAATATGTGATTTAGTCACACGTGGTATTTTATGAATAAGGATGTTCTCCTTAGAACTCTCATACTTGCCATCACAGCTGTAATTTCCCTGAAAGAAGTTAACATTTTTAAATTTTTGATAGAGTAGCAGGGTTTCTAACCCTGTTTGTTTAACTAATAATTAAATTCTGAGCTCATAGCAACAGACTTACACTTTTCCCCCTTGATATTCCCCTGAATCTAGAACAGTAGTCACAAAAGTATTTGAGAAGATCCTCAAATTCATGACTGTCTGAAAAGGAAGCTGTAATAAGGTATTCTGGTAACCAATGGAAGATGAAAATTGGATTATAACTATTTAGGAGAAATTTAACTTTTTCTCTCTTTTATATGCGTTTTAATTTTCAGTTGTTTGCTTGAACAATATTTTTCACAAAACTATATATCCCGTTAGCCAATCCTTTTCATGAGTCTATGAAACTACTCCAAGTTTTTCTATCAAAATGCCATTATATTTTACATTGAAATCGACTCATATTTAATAAATAGTTTTTCCCTAGCAAGTACGATCAGGAAAAATATGCAGGCTGCATTCCACATGAATTAATGCACGTGATACCTTTTTTTTCCTCCCTTAATCTCTAGTGTGTTAGATAGCTAAACAACAAGTGAAACTTACAGCTGTCCAGGCTTTTCTTCTGCATCGAGAACACAACCACTCGTCATGTATTTCATGAGAAGGAACACCATAGCAACCTAGAATAAGAGAGCTGGATTGATTATTATATTCTGCCTTTCTATCAATGATGTCACACAATTCAATTACACATAAACCTTAGTAAACACATGCCTGCCCTGTGACAAAGGAGACTTTTACAATCTAGGCTTACTGCTAATTTCATAGTCTATGAAATGTATCTTCCCAAACCTCAAAAAAAAAAAAAAAGAACCCACAAAAATCCCCACAGGAAAAACAAAACGCAACAAAAAACCCAGCAAACCAAACCAAACAATAAAAACCCCAAGCATCCAAAATCACAGTGGATTTCTTATTTTTGTCAGTGCAATATCATATCACCAACTCTACCTGAAGTAAAAATTTGACTTAATGTACTGACACTTATTCTGTGCAAATATACCACATTTCCAAATATCTCATGGACTTCTTAGACTTAACTATTACAGTTCTACAGTCTTTAGAAGATACTGCAGAAAAATCCATGCATTCATCAGTTACTCATGCAATAAAAAAGAATGCTAAGTGAAGGAAAATACTGCATACCCAAATTTAATAGCAATATTCACAAGTCCTCCAAGAGAATTTCACTACAACTACTAAACGAGGACATACTAGCATTGCACAGAGATTTAAAATAGAGAAGCAAAAGAGTAATTAAATCACTCAGAACAGAAAAAAGAATCAGAAGTCTGTGATTACTTAAAGTTTACAAGAAAGTTAATTCTTCAATATTTTCACAGCAACCATGAAAAAGTTACAGAAAATGTAATGTCGTTTACAAAAAGAATTAGCCAGTGATTGAAGTATCACAAATGGAAATGTTCTTCAAGTACTTTTAAAGACATGCTAGAAGCCTAGCTAACTACTATTTCTCAATAAAGCAAAATTTGGAATTGCATTTCTGCAAACAGAACAATTAGATTATTTACTTGCATGAACCCGTATGCAACACTTTGCACATGAGATCAGAAGACTTGTTCCATCTTCTTCAACAAAGGCATTTGATGGATAGTTTTCGGTGTTTTCTTCACTATAAATAAAACACATCTCTGGAATAAGAGGTTTAGTCTTCTCATTTTCTGCCATCCATGTTTCTGCTGAGTTTGCTTCACTGAAAGTAGGACTTTCTTCATCATGATTGTCTGGCTGGAAAAGAAATAAAATTTTATTTAAGTAAAAGAGAGTCTTACTCTTCCTTTTGACAATGATGGAACTATTCCACCCCTCCCAACTTTCGTACTAAGTTCAACAGTTTCATGAGAAAATTAACTGTTTCTAGGTATTTATCACATTCTACCTTGATTGTTCCAAATAACTGTAGCATCTAGAGTAGCACTCAGCCTGCAAACCAGTGTTACTGCAGCAGCGTTCACTGGGTCCAGTGCAATAAAGGCTTTTTTTCCTGGTTCCCATGCTGAGGAAATTCCAGTTTAGCAGCTTCAGAATTAGCAACATAGTACTACAATACCATTTTTACTTGCTATTTGACACAGCAGTTCCCCAAGACAGTATCAAACAGTGCTCTGCATTAGACTGTTTCCAAGGGAATATTTTTCCTGAGAAGGCCTGAGTACTGTGAAAACACTTATTTCCTCAACACTGAAGGAAGGAGGCATAAAAGAGGCTCTGATAAAAAGTACTTGGAGATGGATAAATAAGGAAATAGCTAAAAGATACAAACCTATTTGGGTTCACCACATCAAAAAGTGTAATTTCAAGGGAAAATACACACACACTGACACGAACCCTGCACAGATGGTAGTGGAAGGCATACACTGTCTGCAGCCAAGGGTAGATGCAGGTGAACAAAGTATCGGTCCTAATTTTAACAGTAGTGAGTTTATTTACCTTTCTTACAAATGAAATGCATAAGTGTATCTTTTTTATAATTTCCTGAAAATTATGTAGCCAGGCAGCTATTTCACACTTCATCCAGAGATGGAGCTGTGAGAATCTTGCTTACCTTATAGTACGGCATGAGAAGAGTGCAAATGGCACAGTGAGGTTCCTGTTTTGCACAAGCTGCGTTGTATTCTTTTTCAGCATTGAAATTGGGTTGTCTTGTCTGCCACAGGTAGACCAGAGGCCTGGCCCATGCCTCGGACTCTTGAACTTTCTCTTCAATTAAGGTAGTCTCAGGCAGTTCTAAAAGAAAGCAAACAGTGGCTACATTGCAGTCATGGGACGAAGATAAACAACAATGAATCTGTCATGTGTGCTAACGAAGAAGATCAAACAATGTTACAAGAAGCCCGTGTGCAAATACAGGTGCAGAAGTCTAAAAGAATGTCGTATCAGGAAAAATCCACAATTAAGTGCTTTGACATCTATGTCATGAGCTGACTGCTCCACGAGCAGCATAAGAAAGTAGCTCTATTATTTACAATTGGTACTCATATCAACAACATTATGTCTCACTCTCCCACTGTCTCCTTACTCCCTCCAAACTCTATCCCCTCTCCCTCCACGCACTCTGCCCTAAAATCCTTATGGATGGAACACATTGCATCCTGGCAGCAGTATCAGACAAATCACCCCATTCAAACAGGATGGGACCTCACAAACTCTTCATGGAGAGTGACACTCATTTTCCAAAGGGGAAAAACAGGCAAACGTTAAAGCCAAGGAGTAATGGGGAACAATCAGATCTAAGAAGTAGAGAGACATGAATGCCGGATCATTGGGATAGTGCCTATTAAATTGTTCACAATCAGTGAGAAGGTATGTAGGTGTCAATCAGAATAATTATAACGTGAATGTGGAAAAGAAAACGTGAAAAGTTTTGAATAAAACTTTCAGATAACGAAAATGGTCTATAGCATACAGTCCTTTTCCAATGATGTATTTAAGAAAAACTGTTTACTTCACAAGAAGAAAACTCCAACAAAGAGAAACATTTAAGTACATTGATCTGATTCATCACATTCTTTCAGCCCATGACTGCTTTCTCCACTTTACTAAAAAGCAGAGGCTTTATGGGTATGGGTCTCCTGCGATAAATTGTCACACATTGCTACAAAACCACTATGAAGTTGGCAACATTTTTATCAGTGTTGAATAAAATACCAACGAAAATATTTGTCTACAAGCAAGCCAAATGTAACAAAAATAAATTAATAAATACATCCTACATGTGATTTTAAATCCATTTTTTATAATTTCTCAAAAGAACCAATATCGATTCAATAAACATTTGCCAATAATCTGGCTAGAAGGGCATAAAGAAAACAACTGCAAAAAAGCTGTCAATATTTAGCAGCAGAGCTTTCTGGTGAAAAACTTAGCTTCAAAAGAACACCAGTGAAGAAACAGCTGAATACAAGGAAAAGATGAACATACAAAATGCCAGCATTACTTTTAAAACTTTTTATATTACTTCCTTATTAAGTTAAAAGCTTAACAAAATTTTTGCTTAAAAATATTCTGCCCAATCATAGTTTTTCTATTGCTTGCAATTTTTTTTTAGCTCTGAAAATTATTTCTCTAGTTCTCTTCCTATTTAAAATTTCCTTTAAAGAGCCATTTTTCAAGTGGCTTCAGCCTTACAGATTTTTTTTTTAATTCTTCCTTTTACATTATTTTCCTTCAGGAGCTTGTACTCCTTATTTGAAATATTTTCATTATAGCTGTGACCTCACAGAAAATTCAGAGCTTGATTCTCCCTTACAAAGAAAACAAAGAGGCACACAGAATTTGTTGTGAAGGCCTGTAATATCTTCCCTATCTATTATCCACTTGGAAACTGACATCCTTTGATTGCACCACTCCTTATCACCACTGAATAATTCTCCCATGATAGTTGAAGCCTTTGCCCAGAACCTCAGCCTATAATGCTCTTCTTTATTCAAAAATCTATCTTCAGATTTACAGTCCTGGAACCAATTCTAGGTTGATAACTGTGGTTCTCTCATACAGTGCTCTGGCTTTCCACTGCCTACAGCAGATTGCTGAGTTCATGACTACATTGGTTCTGGTTTTAATGACACAATATTTACATCTTAATTCCATATAAATTCCATCATTTCGGTTCCCTCTTGTGTGATCTTTACAAATGCTTTCCCAACCAAGAAATTGAAACGAACGCAAGAGACAAGGATAACGCTGGCTTTTATCAGCCTTTTGTTGCTTTCAAGAGTTTTGTATTTATTTTTGAACCTCATTCCAAAATAAGCTAGGGACAAAGTGTCATATGCATATGTACCAGACTCCATCTTTCACAAACTCATAAAAATTTAACACTATATTAATAAATTTATTTTCTCCTTTACATTATGTTTAGAGAACTTCCAGTTAGCTATTGACTAGAAGCAAACACTCCTCATTTATTTGCCTCTGATCTCTAATGTCTGTAATTCTGAATTCTACGTCCTCCTGTGTCCTTTGAGGTATGACTGTCTTCTCCATGATCCTTACTGCGGTCTTCTGTCTCTGCGTGAACAACACAAGCTCTCTGATATGACCCTCTGGTATATTACACCATGCAAACCCTCACTCTTCTTCATCATAATAAGAAAGGAAAAATATCCGTCTCTTTTCAGAGGGAGGCTGCCTAATCCAGTACTTAAAGGAATGGTTCACTAACAGGATACAAAATTAGGAGTAGACAGAATAGATGTTCCTAAAGATTACAAAATTTGTCGGATACTCTGTTACAACTACTGTAAGGGTAGTGAATTTCAGTTCTCCTCAGGAATTTCCTAGGCAACCTTGAGCCTAAATTATCATCTTTCAAGGGCTTCAGAAATATTAGTTCATCTCATCATAATCAACATTCACCTAGCCACACTGAAATAATCAAATGTCAAAAGAAATTGGTATTAAAAAAAAGAGTTACAGAGTACACGATCCCATTACAAAACATGGTAACAATGCTGCCTTAAACAACTTCCCCACCAGGGACAATATGCAATCGTCTGTGTAAATATTCTACATTAGTAGAACTTGGGCAGTTT
>VZTA01009474.1:0-20222 GCA_013398855.1 Mohoua ochrocephala
AGCCTATTTTGTGATTCTGTGATCTGAACAATAAAAGCAGGAATTAAAGCAATGCAAGCCAATGATTCTTTTTTGGATTTCAAAAGACTTCAACTAAAGAACGAGAAGAATTAATTTGAGCTTTGGAAAATATTTCTTTTCTGAAAATATTTCTTTTCCTTTGCTTAGATGAACTCCTCAGAGCACACCAAATTTGTATGGCACTGGGTATTTCTTAAGATTCAGCTTGGGCATTGTTCCTGCTTACCAAGGAAGCACAGCAGAAGATAAAGTCAGATAGGAAAAATTCTCTTCTCTTTCATAAAGAGCCTTCTTACCTTGGATTAGTTTAAGGTTGTATTTTAGTTCCTTTTAGTCAGGTAGTCCAGTTTTTTCAGTGTTCTATCACCCAGCTAGATAAATACAACTTTTCTTAACTCAAAACTAGCTAAAAGTAAAGCTGAGACTATTTGAGGGTATGACTTGCCTAGTGAGGTCTCACTCTGAAATATGCAATTCACATTACCTACTATATTTACTTCATATCCATTCTCACACAGCAATTACTTTCCACTTTGTTTCTTGATTTTTAGTGCTTTTTTGCCTATTACCCTGGAAATAACAGCATTTATTGATTTATATCTGTTTATATCACAGCTCAGACAAGTATTTTTGTTACACATGGCCCGAGAAAACTTTGTTAGCTTTCTACTAACTGATTCACTACCTAGATTATAGGGCAAGCAATGAAAGCATCTGGTAAGGCACTTACTGCATTGAGCTCTCACTTCAGTCACATATGTGGAGCTCAACCAGTACCAAGCCCAGAAGATGCAACTTTTTGACATGCCGCAAAAAATGTGCTAGTACATATTGATGACATTTAGTAGATTTTCTGTGGGCACCTTCTGATACACATGCTCCACTTTTAGGCTGTATTTGACCTGAAAGGAAATTCACCTTTAACAGATCACAGCTATTCCAAAAAACACTCCCAAACACTACTTTCAGACGCTAAAAATAGGAAGTGGAATTGTCACAAAATAGTATAAAAAGGGAAATAGTGGTTTACAAGTTGGTACATATTAAATGATTGTGTGACCTTTTTGCAAGCAGAGGGAAGCCTTTGAGTTACATAAGCTTGGCTGTGTCTGTGTTCTGAGGTACCTGAAGAATTATGTAAGTTTCAATTTTTTTTTTTTAATGAGCTGAATTTCTTCTGCATCTGCCTTGCTCCCAGTACATTCTCCTAAATAATCAAAAGATTGTTTACAGTTAGGGCAGCACAGATTTCAGCACAAATATTAATCTGCCCAAAACCTGAATACCTGAATGCTCAGTGATCGCTGAGTATTAACCTCCTAGTACTTACCACTAAAATATCTGTAGGCCAGGTGGTACAGTTATTATATAATACATGGTTATAGTGTTCCTAAAAAAAATTCCTATTTGCCTTGCTTATTTTTTAAGTTAGAATTATTTTTTATGCAGAATAATAAGAGATAAAATTTATAAGTAAAATATTTGGCAGAACAAGACATAGAAAGCCATTGAAACTGGATGACACATTCAAGAGCTTCTTTATATATGTATAAGATATGTATAAATGTATACAAATATTTATACATTTATGGTTGTTATCCGGTAATTAAAGCAGTTGGTATGCCAGAAAACCCTGAGATTTTAAACAGTGAAATAAAGAAGTCATAGACTCATAGGATCACCAAGTTTGGAAGAGACCTTTAAGATTATCCAGTCCAACCATCAACATAGCACTGCCATAAACCCCTAAACCACATCACCCAGTGCCAGATCCAGATGCCTCTTGAACACTTCCAGGGATGGTGACTCCACCATCTCCCTGGGCAACCTATTCCAATGCATGACCACTCTAACAGTGACAATTTATTCTAATATCTAATCTTAATTTTAAAGCCATTTCCTCTTGTCCTCTCACTGCAGGCACAGTAGCGGACATGGGCCCCCACCTCACCACGGCCTCCTTTCAGGGAGTTGCAAAAAGCAATGGGGTCCCCCCTGAGCCTCCTTGAGACTAAACAACCCCAGCTCCCTCAGGTGTCCCTCATGAGAGATGTTCTTTAGTCCTTTCAGGAGCCTCGTTGCCCTTTGCTCCAGCCCCTCAATATCCCTTTTCAAGCGAGGGGCCCAGAACTGAACACAGACTTGAGGTGTGGCCTCCCCAGTGCCCAGTACAGGGGCCTGATCACTGCCCTGGTCCTGCTGGCCATGCTGTTCTTGTCACAGACCAGGATGCCAGGTGCCTTCTTGGCCACCTGAGCACACTGCAGGTTCATATTGAGCCAGAAATGAAAAAGAAAAGGAAAACAGAAAAAGGAAAAAAAAGAAATAAAGTAATACACTTGACAAGTAGAAATGAGTTTGTTCCATATCCATGGTAACTTCTGGACAAAAGCCTTGACTTTGGCCATGCTACACAGGGCTATGGTAAAACCGCTTACTCTAATTCAAGGATAATCTGTAACCAGTAGGTGTTTCTGCATACTCAGAACAGGAAGACTTTCATTTTTTGCCTAATCACAGTCTGCTCTTGTCAAAAATTTCGAGAAGAAACAACAACCATTTTGCAAGTCCTGCGCCTCAAAAATAATACTCTACCCTGTTACGTATGCGAGATACCCAAGAGCAATTGCCCAGTGCTTACGATTTCTTTGTGGTCTCTCCCTTGATGCTTCACTGCAGACAACACACTGGATTTTTCTCAAAAAGCATCAAAACTGCTGTGCTCTGCGAGTATGACAGTACGACAGACAAAATTTTATGGCATTGAGGGGTACTGCATGCACCTGCTTCTGATAGCTGGGCTAGACTCTTGCTTCCTGAACCTGTAGGAATAGAATAAGCATGTTTCTGGGAGAGTTCTACGCTACAAGTAAGCATACTACCATATCTCTCTCAGGCTATGTCTGCTGTTGACTGAGATTTAACACCTTATGTAGCTGGTCTGCTCCTATGGCAGACTCTTAGCACCTGAGGAATGGTAGAGTGTAACACAACTTTTTTTGTCTACCTCATAACAACCAATACAACTCTTCCTTTTATTTAGCAGTGCTCTCTCCTTGCAATCCAACCAACACAAGGCTGAGCCCATCACTGACAGTGATGCGATAATCTATTTAAGAAGGAAAAAACCAGCTGCGCTACCAGCAGCCATAAAAGTGAGAATATGTGACAGAAAGAACTCTGCAGACACCAAGGTCAGTGGAAAAGGAGGGGCAGGAAGTGCTCCATGCTGGGGCAGAGATTCCCTTGCAGTCCAAAGTGAAGCCCATGGTGAGGCAGCTGTGTTCCTGCAGCCCCTGGGGAAGCAGAGATCCACCTGCAGCCTGTGGAGGACCACATCCTAAAGCAGGTGGATGCTCAAAGGAAACTCTGATCCCATGGGAAGCCTGCACTGGAGCAGGGTCTTGGCAGGACCTGTGGAGGGCAGAGCCCACACAGGAGCAGGTTTGCTGGCAGAACTTGTGGCTCCACAAGGTCCCCACACTGGAGCAGCCTGTTCCTGAAGGACTGACCCCATGGGAGGGACGCACAACAGGACAGCTTGTGAAGAACTGCAGCCAGTGGGAAGGACCCAACTGGTGAAGTTTGTGGAGGACTGTTTCCAGCGGGAAGGACGTTGCGTTAGCTGACCAACCAGAGGGACTCACTGAGGGGTGCACAGACCCTACTTTGGAGTTGCCGCGCTGGTGAGTCAGCTCTCAAGTATAAAGGCCTTTCTTATCAAGTTTTGTAAACCCTTATAGGGAAGTAACATAATCCCCTGTTCCTCTCTCTCCTTATTTTTGTGTAACCACGCCCCTCGAGACCCCCTTTTTCAACCGGTCCCAAGAGGCTCTCGCTTTCTTGGCACCGGGACTCCTCCGAAAAAAACACCATTTGGAATCCTCGTCTGAGAGCCATCTCTCATCTCCAGTGTCGCCTAAGTTCATCTGCCTTACGTGGGTTTGGCTGCGTGCTGTACTGCACGGGTGAGAAGTGGTCAGCCAGCGAGGTGCTGAACAGCACTGCAGGGGCTCCTTTGCGAAAGGAACCCCCTTGAACAAGCTGCTGCCAGCCNCATTATAGAAGGACTCCACACTGTGGCAGGACAACAGTGTGAAGAGTCTTCCCTGGGTAGGAAGGAGTGACAGAGAAAATAAGGTGTGATGAATTGACTTCAGACCCCATTCCCCATCTACTACCTGTTCTGCTCAGAGGTAGGAGACAGAGAATTCAGAAATTACACTGAGCCCAGGAATAAGGGAGGGGTGAATGGAACCTGCTCTCCTTTGACTGGCAAGAAATTAAATAATGTCCATGAGTTGAGTCTCTTTTGCCTGTGACAGTAATTGCTGAGTGATCTCTTCTTGTCCTTATCTCAACTATAATGAGCCATTGGTTAATTTTTTCTCCTTTATTCAGCTGAGGAAGGGAGTGATAGAACAGCTTTTGTGGGCACCTGACATCCAGCCAGGGTCAAACCAGCACAAGTGCACACGTGTAACACGAATGCAAATATGTATATATATGTATATATTTATGTTTTATACATATTTATTTATTTTAATTTAATATATATATTTAATGAAAAGGTATTTCAGAATGTACTTAGGTTCTTACAGAATTATGATGATATATGAAGATGCTAGTATAGGGATAAAAATTTTTGTTTGAAAAGAGGAAAAAATATTTCCTCTATCAAAACAGAAACTCTTCTTTGCCAGAACACACACACATTGACTGAGAGAGAAAGACCCACAATACTCCATGCAACCGACCAGTCAAGAATGAAAGATGCTCCTTCACACCGGTTTCCAGATGTGAGGTTTTGAATTTTAAGAAGCTCAAGCCTAGTTTAAGAAAGGGAATCACCAGTTTTGCCAGAAGTATCACAGAATGCCAAGTTGGAAGGGACCCACAAGGATCATCAAGTCCAACTTCTGGCCCTGCACAGGACCATCCCCAAGAGTAACACCAAATGGAAGATGATTCCATTAAAAGAGTAACTAAAGCAGTTACTCCTTTGCACGCTCCATATTACTGCTTCCAACATGGCACAGAGTTACACAGAAACAGCCAGATGCATATGAAATTTCTCAGTGAGAAATGAACATATGTGTGCAAGCTGTACTATGGAAACCTTTCCACATGAAGGAATAAGGACAAATAAGGAGATCAATATTTCTGAAAAAAAGCATAGACTGTTGTAACAGTGCTTTGTCAGAAAGTGCATGGAGTCTGTGAAAACCTTGAATAAATTGAAAGGAAATGTTTGTGGCTTTTTTATAGACGAAAAAGATTACAGAAATAAATTATCTAAAAGGTGCACATTATTAACTGCATTTTTCAAACAGTTTCAGAACAAGACTAACTTCTTCAATAAAACTTCTACAAGATAAAGTGGAAATTCTCCCAAAAAGATGAAATTATCCTATAAAGAAATATTTTGTGAAAAAAGAATTGCAAGTGAGTTAACATTACCAACTGCTCTTGCACTTTGCAGATATATGCAATTTATCATATCATTGTGATTGTGGCTGGATGGCAGAAATACAGACCTTGGAATCTAAAACCCTGCTAAGCTGCTAATGAGCCTTAGGCAAGGCTGCAAAATCAATTGCAGTAGACAGGTTTATATATTTCTCTATAATATAGTACAAAAATATTTCTATTTAAAATAAAGGATCTGAAGAATAATAAATTCGGCTTTGAGTTTTCCTTCTTTGAATTTATACTGAAGTTAAGACTGACTAAGCAGTATATTCTGGTATAAGACATTTAAATCTCCTTAGTCTTTTGGTGTGAGGGGAAACCTCACATAGCATTACTCTGTATGGATCACTAGTTATCTGTGATTTTCAGTGTTAATTAATCATTAATTTATGATTTAGCTAATTCCCTGCCTAACTTAGGGCTACAACAATTTTGAATTAGCATATCATAAACTACTACAGTAATTAAGAAAATTTTCAATTCTCTGTATGTATGTCCCTGTGGTGATTTTTGTATATGTCAAGAAAATATATATTAACATAGACTTAAAAACCCTGATAAAATACAAATGGCCCATAAAATAATCAATGATTGCTGCATTCTTAATGGAATGAAGGGATACAATGCTTTAAAAAAGCCTTCCCAAAACCAACAAAAACATAAGAAGTTGTGATAAATACAGAAAAAAATAGATATTGAGGAATTATTAAAACTCTTCTACAGCAAAAGTGTTTTTTTCCAAAACTTTTGAGACTGAGTAGAAATGTAGCTTGCAGGTGAATGTGGTGAATTTCATTTTTCACCTGTCAGAGGGGGACTGTCACCCACCAGCATGCTTAGGAGCAGGGTTTTCCCTTCCCATCCCATGTGAGTGGGTGACACTAAGCCTCTCTGCATATGCAAAAATTCACTGAAGTACAGAATGGAAATTCAGTACTGCTATTGCCCTGAGAACACTTTTACCTGCAGTCCAGTACTTTTCCTCTTACCCTCAGTGTCTTTTTTGTTACTGTAAAGTGGGCCTAAAATTCTGGAAAAATGTTCCCCTACCTCCAGCCCTTGAATTAAGTATATTGAAGAACAGCTATTTCGCCAGTATAAAATCTGACCTGATGAAACTGATAATAACAACAACAACAACAACAATAATCATCATCAGCAAAATGACTTACTGAGACTTTGGGCAGTTTTCAAGGGGGATAGTAATGGAACACCAATATTACACTTCTGACTCTAAGAAGCACTAAATAATTTAGATTAACTAAGCAAATGTTGACTTCTCTTTCCCATATCCTGAAAAAATAATCTAACCAGCAGACAGGTAAGAAGAGTGTACCAGCCCTTACTTTGATTTGCCTTGCTATTGCCAGCAATAGCAAGACTAATAGAGTAAAAATGAAGCCAGTTTTAAAAATTCTGCTCAGAAAGATATCTTTAAAAAGATGTATTTTTCAGAATACTTTTTATTAAATTGACAGTGCTTTCATTTGAGCTAATTAAATCTCATCAACTTAATGCAATGCAATATGTACAATGCAGTATGCTTCCAATATCGGCTTTTTAACACTTGATTATTCTACAAGATTTTACACTATGAAGTGTTTGTCATGAAAAAAAATTAAAAATTACATTATTGAAGAATTGTTAGACAAGTTATTCTAAATTATGGAGAAAACAGTAATTTTAGAGGGAAATGACTGAAGGAGGACCTCATCAGTGTCTATAAGTATCTACAGGAAGGGTGTCAAGGAGCCAGGCTCTTCTTGGTGGTGTCAAGGAATAAGACAAGAGTCAGTGGAGAGAAACTGATGCACAAGAAATTCCACCTGAATATGAGGTAGAGCTTCTTTACCCTGCAAGTGACCATGCACTGGCACAGATTGCCCACAGAGGCTGTGGAGTCTCCCTCACTGGAGATATTCAAGAACTTTTTGGACAAAATCCTGTGCAATGTGCGCTGGGATGATGCTGCTTGAGCAGAGGGGTCAGACTAGAGGACCCACTGTGGCCCCATCCCGACCCAATCTGTGATTCTGTGAAATTGCCACTTCTGCTAAAGATCTCCATTGTACTGATCTTTTTCCTTGGCTTTTATTTTTGTCTAGACACTTTTTTTTCTGTTCATAACTTTCCTGTTTTCCTTCTACAGAAGGCAATCTGTTTTAATGAAATATGCCACTTCCCGCAGTTTTTCTTAGAAGTATGCATATCACCAGGAAAGATAAATCTTAAATGTTCCTTTTTTATTAATATTATACATACTACCTTCTTTCCACACTGTTTGGGGATGTGACAAAATGTCTTTAATTTCTGCACACAAAGGACTTTATTTACAATTTAATATTAAATATACTTCATTACTAGCTGTCACAAATGCGCTAAGTAAAAGATTTTTGGATTAAGATCAGAGCGCTGCAGTAAAAGCACTAAGAATTCCTTATATTCAGTGAGGTACGCTCTATTCCATTTGTTTCTGAGTACATCCCATTTTCAGGTGTGCTAAGTCAATAAATGCCTGTAATAGCAGCTCTCTTTAAACTCTGATGCATTGATTTTTCCTGGATATGGATTTCATGGGTATTGTTAAATATGTTAATGAATAATAATGAAAATTGAAATGACTGTAAATATTTGTTAACATTGGCTTATTTATCAGTTGTCTGGAGGTTTGATAATCTTTAAAAATCTATAGTTCACACAGCCTTAGAAAATAATAATTTGAACTATTTTTCTATACCACAGATTACAGTTTTCCAAAGTGTTCTTTTGCTGTAACTATCCTGGCAAATTCATCTAAAAGGCCATACTTAGATCCTTATCTATCCCTTTAGAGTACTGGAGATAGTTCTTCACATAAAGACCCCCAAAACTTTCTTACTTTTGAGATCAGCATTGGTTAAGACAATACACTTCAGTTTTTTTCTGCTGCTTTGTAGCAGCAGTACCTTTCTACTTATAGCTGCTGAAAATAATGAAAAATAACGTGTAGATATGCTATTTGCAAGAAAATATATCTATAAAGACAAATGGATCTATGCTGTATAATATGCTGACCTGAGCAGGCTGGGGGGAAGGACACAAACTTATATCCATCCCAAGCACAAGAACAGGCTAGGTAGGAAATGGATTAAGAGCAGCCCTGTGAAAAAGGACTTGGAGGTGCTGGTGCACGAGAAGCCAGGCATGACCCAGCACTGGCAGCCCAGAAAGCCAACCACACCCAAAAGCAGCGTCAGCAGCAGGGCAAGGGAAGGGATTCTGCTCCTCTGCTCTGCTCTGGTGAGAGCCCACCTGCAGTGCTGCATCCAGCTCTGGGACCCTAACATAAGGATGTGGACCTATTGGAACTAGTGCACAGGAGGGCAACAATCATGATCAGACTGTTGAAACACCATGGCTAAGACAGGCTAAGAGACTTGGAGTTATTGAGCCTGGAAAAGAAAAGGTTCCAGGGAGATCAAGGAGCACCTTCCAGTCTATAAAGGGGCCCCACAAGAGAGGTGGAGAGGGACCTTTTATAAGGGCATGGAGTGATAGAAAAAGGGAGAGTGGCTTTAAACTGAAGGAGAACAGGTTTAGATTAGATATTAGGAAGAAATTCTTTACTCTGAGAGTGGTGAGACACTGGGACAGGTTGCCCAGAGAAGCTGCGGATGTCCCATCCTTGGAAGTGTTTAAGGTCCTGTTGGATGTGGCTGTGAGCAGCCTGGTGTAGTGGAAGGTGTCCTTGCTCATGGCAGGCGGGCCAGAACTAGGAGACCTCTAAGGCTCCTTGCAATCCAAACTATTCTATAGCTCTGTGATCTCTTACTGGACCACAAAAAGGATACGCCTATTCAAAGTAATGGTGATCTCAATATACCAGGAGCAATTCAAACTCTGCTGAAGAACTAGAACACTATTTCCCGTTTGCTTCTTTCCTCAACCAGCTTTTTGGCTTTGTGAGCTTCTTCTATTTCCCTCTCTGAAACACCTTTAGGCTTTATAGATTCACTTTTGTGCACACAAGCATCCCAAAGAGATTAAGTTGGATGAATACCACTGATTTAGTCCAAACAGGGATTCCTATCCTTTCACATTCTTTTACAATTTTTCAAACTGCCTGCACTCTTAATTTTGCTCCGCACGTTCACCACATGTTTCCTTACAGTTGATGCAGTAAGGAAAAGCCACAATACCTTTGTTTGTTTTTGCTGGGTTGGGCCTACCAATTGGAACCCCAAAGACTCAAACTAACAGCTAAATTTGACATCTCATCAAAATATCATGGAAAGGTTCATCACCCTGATGCACATTAGAGCTGCCACATTTATCTGGAATTCAAAATGAATAAAGAATACAGGAGAAATGCAAAAAAAACCAACTTACAACATAACACTTAACAGGAATAGAGAAATGTTACCGAGTACTCAATAATAGACACCAAGTGATACATGAAGTCTATATTGTTCATCAAAAATCCTGGAAGAAAAAACCCAAAACTACGAGCAGGATTCTCCAAGTAAATGGTGTACAAAGTCTGTAAAACATTCTCCAGCATTTTATTCTTTGAACTTAAAGGCTTTTTATTGCTTAAGGCTGACAAGAAAAACAGCATTTGTAAAATATAGAAATTTGATGATTCTTGACAAGAAATAGTTCTGGGAGTAGTTAACAGCTGTACGCTTTGTCTTGCACATAATCACTCCTCATCTTAAACAAGAAGTGTTGGCCTGATTTTTAGGAAGAGTAGTCAATGCAGCTGCCAGGAGAGGAAACAGGGGACCACTCTGCACCCTCTGCCATACAGATACTCTCTAGAACCTCTACGTTCAGCTCTTACACAATCCAGAGATGTTCTGGCAATGCCTCCTTTCCCCTGTTAACAACATGACCAGCCAGAAGAAAGCAGAAGCTGCTGCAGCAGTTGCTTCCAACGAAAGGATTTGCTCATCGGGCTGGTGGCACTGCCTGCTCTGTTGGCCTCACAGCAGCTGCCTGCAGGCACAGGAGCTCCCAGGCTCACAGGTCAGGGTGCAGCCCCTCTGCAGGCTCTGCTTTCTCCTGTGGGCCTCCTGTGAGGGCACGGAGATGCCAGTTTTCAAAATAACCCTTCAAACTTTTCTGCCTCCTCAAAAACCTCATGCCAAATGCACATATGGGTCTCCAGCTATACCTCTACTTCCAACAAGCTAGTGCCCAGTTAGTACTCCTGCTTCAGCAGGGTCAAAATGCCAATCAGGTATTGTGAGCTCCCTGAGAGCACTACATCTCATCCTGGCATTAAGCTACAAACAATATGCAGTGGCTGGGACGGGACAGATAGGTCTGCTAATAAGCTCAGATACTAGATGGATTAAAAAAAAGTAAAAGGAAATTTCCTTCTTTCACAATATTTTACAACTCTATACATTGCCTTTTTCATGAACTAACAGAACAGAATAGACATGCCAACCAAGAATGTTTGGTTAAAAATAGAATCATTTGAACAAGGAACAATTTATCACAAATAAATCCCTAGAGGCCGTGGTCAAAATTTACAATGTGATGAACTCTTCAAACCACATTTAATTGCAATGTTACTAGCTCAGTAATAGCACAATTGAAAAAGAAACTGCATAAATCCCTTAATTTCCTCCCTGTCAGATTTTCAACTGTATCTAAATAATTATCAATATTGCCATAGAAATATAGTGTAGAAACAGAGGGTGAAACAGATTCTTACTAGGTAATGCCTTTTATGAAAATTCATTCAAAAAATTAAGATTTTGGATATTAGCTTCAACACAGTGAAAGTCTGGCCTTCAAAACAATCTAAAATGCAAGCTTTCTTCCTACCTCTGACACAAGAATTACTAGGAGGCAATGGATCATTTTATTAAATAGGACACGAAAGTAGCCAATTGCCCAATATTTAAATAAGTCCTCCCTACAATGGCATGTCTTAAACATTATTAGTGCATGTAAATTGTTTAGTTGCTTTTAATGGCACACCAATCTACTCTCAGAGGTAAAACAAGGACAACCTGTGGGACCTACAGCTAAAGGAAAGATTTTTGAATATTGGACCCCAAATTGAGGATGAAGAAAATGAAGTGCAAAGGTGAGTGTGCATTATAAAGAGGATCACCAGAAGCCAGTTCTCAGGGAATATGTGAAAGTGCCTAATATGGAACTTTATGACAGATAGATTTCAAATTAAAATGTTACGTTTATCTTCGAAGGAACAAGGGTGTATTACATGAGGTCAATCAAAGATGAATACTTTGCAAAGGTATATAATTAGTCTACTGGGTGCTTGCATATAAATTATTTAGATAAAAGCCCTGGAAAGATGTGTGAGGAAGTTTGACAGTGAATTTTCACTGACTACTTTAAATCTTTTCCTTAAGGACGGTAGAGTTGTGGGAATGGAGAAGATCTGAAGGTGAATATAAGGCAATTCATAGATGCGAGCTCAGAATAAGTCAAGTAAGCTGGCACCTGTTGGGCTGCTCTTCAAAACAGGACAATTTGCTTAAGAAAAGAAACAAAAGAAATCCCATATTAAGGAGTAAGAGTAACAGAGAAGAACAAGATTATCTGCAGATCATAACTAGCAGCACACACACAAAAAAATCTATAAATAGCCAAAACGTATGTGGTTTAACCCCAGCTGACAAATAAATACCATGGAGTCGCTAACTAAATCCCCTTGCTCTGCCCTGTCTGCAGTGAGATGGGGAGGAGAAGAGGAAAAAGATAAAACATTTGGGTTGGGATAAGAATAGTTTAATCACTGAAATAAAGAAAAATATAATAAATAAATAAATATAATGATCAAAGTAATATTCAGAATAATGAAAAAGAGAGAGAGGAAGAAACCCCCTGAACCCCACAAGTGACACACACTACAACTGTTCACCATTTGCTGATCGATGCCCGGCCTGGCCCCCAGCAGTGATCTGCAGCTCTCAGCCAAATTCCCCAGTTTATATGCTGGGCATGATCATCTCAGTCCATGAGCATGGAATACCTCTTTGGTCTGCCCGGGTCGGCTGTACCGGCCCTGCTTTCTTCTGGTTTTCTGTGTGCCTACTCACTGGTAGAGCATGGAAAACTGAAACTCCTTGATTTAGGGTAAGCACTGCTTAGCAGCAACTAGAACATCAATGTGTTGTCAACATTATTCTCATAGTAAATCCAAAACACAGCGCTAAACCAGCTACTAGGAAGAAAATTAACTCTATCCCAGCCAAAATCAGAACAGTGAGATAGGACACATCCTTTAAAACATCCTGGCTAGACCTAATTAGATCCAAGCACAGTTTCTTGCCACTCTGTTTTGATCGATTTAGATTAAATTTAGAATCCATATAACTGATAACTTCTTTGAATTTATTCTAAGAATGACCTGTACTGTACGGTTATGAATTTCTGTAATTGAGCTTCTAAAGATGCACATTTATTTATGCAAAGCTCTAGACAATTCCTTTAGGGATAATAGAATAATTTTCTCTTTGTGTAATGGGTAAAGTGGAATAAAAGCAGAACTCACTGTAAGAAAAAGAAGTTTAAACTGTTCTCTGTGAAGTTATTTTTCATATTTACTCCAGAAAATTTTTATTATGGCTAGATATTGGTACCATGTAAAATTTACATAGCATCAGCAAACACAAGAAGCCTTATGAATAAAGAAGATATATAAACTGCACTTTGAGAATACAGTTTAAATAGCCCATACACACACACACAACATAGAAGAGGACAGCAATGAAAAATAACAACAGGAGCAGGGCTAAACAGGATTGTGTAATATCCTAGTAATGTCACAGATTATTTAGATTTATTACTATCTAGTCTGATGACGTTTGCTACATGAGGAATGGTGCAGGAAAAGACTCAGAAAAGATGCACTTTTAAGAAAAAGATGTTAAAAAAATACACCAACAAAGAGTACTCATGTATGCTGTGAAAGACGAGGTACCTCTTATTATGGTATAAATGGAAAACCTGGATCACAAAGAATCAATGAAAAGGATAATTCTCAAAAGCAAAGACCTTTTTTCCAACCAAAGAATGTGTTGTCAGATGGGGTTTTTTTGTGTTCAGATTCTTNGTAAAAAAAAAAAAAAAAAAAAAAAAGACACAAGACTACAACACAAGATTTTTTACAGATACATACGGAAAACTTACTTACTAGCATTACTGTTTTCAGTCCAAATTTATGCAGTTTGCAATGAGAAATACTTATTCCTTAAGAGAGCAGAAAAAAAAAGGTGTAGTGAACCATAACTGAGAACATTGAAATTGCAGCCAATAGCTGGGAACCATGCCAAGACCCAAACCTCCAAGCTACAAAAAGTTAGTACTTAGCAGGCTTCTATTTGCCCTGACATCAGACCTTGTAGCAGGAGACATTCTGTTGATGGGATAAGTACAATGTTCATGGCTGAAGATGTCTTGGTTTTAAGACCGAAATTTGATTAAACAGGCTGCTTTAGTTTGTACAGTTAAAATGGTGACCTACCATGAAAACATACAAATGAACTGAAGAAAGTGAACTACGAAAGAAATGGATTTTGCACAAGCAAATGGATTTGCAACAGCAATTCCAAGCATAAGCTCTTGGAAAAAAACCCAACCAACAGAAATAGGGGGAGGCAAATGTGTGGTGGGATGAAAGAATTAGCATAAAATGAATGTAAAAGCATGTAATTGAGTAATAAGGACTCTTGACTACAGTATGAAAGGAGCTGTAGACATTTGGTGTCGCCTTCAAATAAAAAAATTGTTCCTAAGGGATTGCAGAGCACCGATCTAAAGTCATTCAGCCAAAACTGTTCAGGAATTCTGAATTCCTGCTATTTCTATTTAAACTCATTGATCACAAAGTAGGGACAAACAGAATCTGCCTCCTTGCCCCCAATAAAAAGGTCTAACAGCTACTCCAAGAAGTAACCTTTCTTGACCACCTTGGGAAATAGTGATTTAGAAAACTGACGGCCGGCTTTGCACACCAGCTGGTGATCGAAGGAGTCACAGCTTAATTAGTGGATTCCTTTCAAATCTGCACATCTCGTTAGCACTGATTTTCTCTAGGATTAATGCTGAAATGACAGGGAGCTGGGCTCGGTGACTGAAGCCATTCCGTTGTTCCTAGGCTCCGTGTACCTATCATAGACATTCTATCACATAATCTCCTGACTGAATAATGGGATGTGTCCTTAGAGAAGCACAGGCTTCACATCTACAACTCTCATTGTAAAGCTGTTTCAGGACATAACTGTTGATAAAGAGACGGTACTTTTTCCATGCTCCTAACATAAAAAACATTCTGCATTTAATAATGCTCTGCTTTTTTACTATCTGTTTCTCCATCAGTTGCCATACATACATTTTAAAAACATCCTTTAGACCCTCACAGACCATCAGACTTCCTTTTCCTAAATGCCTTCAAAGCCTGGCAATACAACCCGCTATACTGCTTTGTAAAGTAAAATAAACCAACAAAAACTAAACATCCCTCATGTCCCAAAAAACCAAAAAACAATCCACCACCAACTGTCCTAACTGTCGGTTCCTAAAAGTTACAATTCTGCATTTATTATTTTTCAATTATTTTTATTATTGGTGGGATTAAATCCTGGCAGAGAAAAACCTCACCCTCTATTAACTAGAGATATATCTTTATACTCAGAAAGCACAGGCTGGAGTTTTGTCCCTTCCACCATACCCATCTCTCCCTTAGAGTATTGCATTCTTTATAAAGAAAAATTAAGTGTGTATTGATAAAAAGAATCTTCAGATGTTTAAAAGGAAAAATGGAAGTTTACCTGGAAAAGTTCAGTAAAAATTGCTCATACTTTTCTCAGGGATTTTGCACTCTGAGACATTCTGATCTCTCACTTAATTGCTTCTGACTCATCACCACCAAAAAAAAAAAAAAGACACAACAGAACCCATTAACGTCTTTTAGATATTATTCTCTTTGTTCCAATCTTTCTTTGTTGATTAAGAAGGATCTCATAAAGACTTGCCACTTAGTAGATTTACCTCTGCATTTACGCACATGTGAGACATGAGTTGGGGGAGGCTGGAGAGTAAGGGCCACTGGGAACTTAAATAGAACAACAGAGAAAAAAAAAAAAGACATAGAAGGATTGTAGATGCTTCAAAACATGCACTGTTTCAGTTCTAGAGCTAGTTCTACCCTCTCATCCAATGCTGGAAAAACAAGATAATCCACCATTAAGGATGCAAGTTTACCACATACAATGTTTTCTATCCTTGGCTAGTGCTTCCTGGGACTTGAAATATGCAATATGCTAATAAGACCAACAGCCAGAGCCAATGAGTCTAGCAGGCCACACACATGCTGAGCATTACAGAAAAAGAAGCTTTTTTTCAAATACTTCCTCTAAAATCACTCCTATCATTTGGCGTAGTTACAGATTAGTACAGAAGCAGGACAGAAAAAGGAGTCATTGCTCAATGTACACAAAGGCTAAAGATTTTTCAACCGTTTGTAAAGAAATAAAGCAAACAGACCTCAGAACTAACCTTTGGTTTAGATCAAGCATTCAGTGCATCACAAAATTAGGATGGAAAGTTCAGAATGATCTGAGATTTATTATCTCAACTGCAACAGTGTCAAGAGAGATATCTGCAGTGATCTCAGTTAAAATCATAAAAGAAAATTATGTCTCTAGTCTTTCTGAGGAGGCAGATTACCATCCTGAGATTTCAGGAAGTTAATTCAGTCCTTTTGATCTAGAAATTGGTAGCAGGGTAATGCTGGATTCTCTCTCATCTTCCCCAAAAGAGCAGGGGGACATACCACCACAGGTGAAACAGTAACTCAACAAGAGTTATGTTTGCTACAGGACAACTAAAGAAGCAGGAAGCACTGAAAATACCCATGCATACATTTGACAACTTGGAATTACCCGTCTGCTGCCAGCTATATTAGCTCACTAATTTCTGTAAGAAGTCAATAATCAGCTTATTGTTTATAAACAGTTTTTTTTCTGGTCAGACCTACAGACAAAAGGACACATGGACACATCCACCTATGGACACATCCATTTCAGAGCATCATAGCTCTTTAGTAGCAGGTAGAGCTGTCCACATATGTCCTTGACACATTTCCCTGACACGGCCTGAAATCTGCAGCCTGAACCATTGATGATGACAAGATATTTTTCATTTTGGGTGTATGTTTTTCTTTTTTCAGATACCAGACTGCCACGAATGAATATATAACATCAGCATTTCTTGTTCAGAGCCAACAATATACATATTCACATGACTGCTGCCTCCATGAAGATGACACTGACTTACGTCAGGCAAGGCAGTGGCAAAGAGCAGGCAGCAGCAGGCTGAGCACTAGAATTCCAGTGCCCCATGAAAGTTTCGGTCTTATCTCACCATACCTTTACATTTTTTTATTCTTTACTGAAAACTGAATTATAAAATGATAAATAAAATATAATCTCAAAGAAGGGAACCAGAACAAGAGATGATAGGTTCAACGATGTAACATGAACCAGCAAGGAGCTAAACCTAAGGTCTTGCTGCTACAAGATCAGAAAAGTCCCAGTTATCCTCTTACAAATTGATGGAAAACATCCCCACTCCCAAGCCTCTCAAAATACACATCTCTAATAATATTTGCTTCCTGCAGCTTCCATCCTGGTGAAGCCTTCCCTTCTGCTTTGAAAAGGCACCCAATAAAGAGTCAATCTAGAAGAAAAATGCCTGTTACAGGCCACAAGTATTTCTTAATAAATGAACCAAAAAGAGCTGCACATGGAGAGAGTCATTAGAGAGGCTGCCTGAAATTTTCGAGTAAATGGGGACGTCAAGATGAGCAAATCAGACCTCATCTAAACACCACGCGGTCAATGACTACACTACACTACTACACTATGACTACAACTGCAAGTAAATGGCTCTCCAGAACTGTGTCAAGACAGTGCATATAAATGCATTTTAGTTTCAGTAAAACCTGGCTGTTAATAATCTAGAATTACTTCTGGTTTTCTGTAAAAGATTTCCTAAGTATTTCTGACCAGATGCCTGAACTGAGGCACATGCTCTGAGCACATGTTTTTTTAACTTAAAGGTAAATACCTTCTGCTGCTAGAGCTGTTTGATTATTAAATTGAGCACAACCACTGTGACAGTTACAACCTTCCTTATAAAAATTGCTACGATATACATTAGAGCATAATTTGTCATTTAAAGAACATTTTAGGGCTACCATTTTACCACTTCCAGTTAAAGCTTTCTGTTATTACATTTTCCTATCATAAGCTCAGTATACATTCTTGCACCTGCATTAAAGCAATCTCTAATATGGTTCCAGAACCTTCTTCATGTTTTGGACTAGAGTATCAAATAATAAACCAGTCTACAGTGCTGTCAGTGACACAGAGAACAAAAGAAGTTAAACAGATTGTATGAAAATTAGAAGGTCAGACACAAGTGAACTATCTGCAATTACAAGTAAACACATGCCCTGACAGATGCCTGATGAGCAGACTGTCACTTAAAATAAGTAGATCAAGATATACAAAAATATTGATGCCGAGCAGCATATACTCCCCCTCAAGAAAGCAACACCAGTAATTTCTGAGACAGAAACAGGAATGGCAGAATAGATCAGTTCACATGTTGTCCTGACCGTACAAAACTGTGCAATACCTTTCACCTGTGTGAAGACTCAAATAAGCTCAAATACCTTCTAAAATCCACTGTCTGCTCCCTCGGATATCTATACAAAATGTCCAAAATAAGGAAATTAAAAGCAACCAGTAAACCACTTTTTTAATATGTATACCTCAAAATATATTTTTGAGGGTTATTGTACTCTGCAAGAGTATATAAATATATCGAAGTGTTACCTACGTATTGCCTATAACAGAAAATTTACAACATGATGAAGAGAGTGTTCCACTCACTACTGAGTCAGTATTCATGGCACAGAGAGACTGTGGATTTGTCAGGTTTGCATTGCTCTTGATAGTCTCCATATAGACAAATAAAGAATAGGCATTTAAAATGTATGGAGACAGTCTGGGAGGAATGCAGAGACATCCTCTGAGCATCTGGAGATGAGGTTAGGAAAGCCAAAGCCCAGCTGTAACAGCAGCAGGGGATGTCAGAGGCAATAAGCAAAGCTTCTCTACATAGACAGGTGAGTGGGAAAGCTAGGGAGACTGTGGTGCCACTGCTGGGCTCAGAACATGCTTCTCAGAGGGAATCACTGTTTCTTTACAAAGTGACTTATACACCTTTACAAAGTTTTGAGGGGGTTATGTTACCTCAAATAGGTGTCACTTGGGGTTTTTTGGTTTTTTTCTAATTTGGATGGAGAGTTCAAGACACTAGTAGCTTTTGTATGTTGTATGACAAGCAGATTACTATCCACCTTTCAACTAGTGAGCTCATGTCACATCAGTAATTACCAAAATTCATTGTCCCTTTCTTACAAAGAGTCATTTGATGTTCGCCATTTTTAACAAAATTTACAAAAACCCACATTTTTACAGCATCATAGAGTTAAAAAAAGAAAATCACTGTTTTAGCTTGCACCGCAGCATTTATGAAAAACAAAAGTCTTGAATTCAACATTTTCTCATTTCCTTTGTATGCCTGTATGTAACGTAACTCTGGTAAGTCTTTGCTCTGCAATCTAATCCAGAAGACAAATCTCTTATAACAAAATTGAAATCAAATCTCCAAGGGGAAGCAGAGAAAGTCAGTTTTCAGAATGAATTCTAAACACCTGATGCCTTTTTAGTTGATTAGTTACAGAAAACTTTGGAGTCTGCTTCCATCCTCTCTGGTTTTCTGTCTTTCCAAGATACACTTTATGAAGAGCATTACAAAGACATAAGCATGTAAACAGATCTTGCTACCTACCCACAACATCCTTAAATAAAGAGAACCTCTTGTCCTGCTGGCAAGGCAGGGCAGTTCTGGGAAAATGTGGCACAGAAATGTGACAGAGCATGTCACACTGTGTTCCCTTCACTGTAAGAAACTGCAGTTTTTCTTGCTAGTTTGTAAAAAATACACTGCTAGTAATACAGTTGCTTCCCACACAGGAAGAGGAGCAAAGGACTTTTCCTTCAGTGCTAAGGAACAAATCTCACAATGTTCCTGCCGCTTGCCAAACTTGGAAAAGTCATCCCACTGAGCTTTTTTTTCCCTCTAGCCCACTGCAAAAGGCTTCATCAAAACAAAAGAAATGCCCTAAAGACAAGACAGGTGAATTACTTTTCCAGATTCTGCATTTAAGTAGAACATGTTGGACATGACTTCGGGGAGGGGTCCTTGTCCAAAACAAACAACTTCCTCTTCTCCCCCAACTGCCCTGCCAGACCAGCAATATGTCCTTTCAAAAACTAAGAGGGAATTCATCAGTTGTCTAACTTTTCATGTAGTTACTTTTAAAGTGGAAAGCTAGTACAACGTGTTGGTGATCTGATTTAGTTAAGTTTTTGTTGCCACTTTTGTACACAAAATCAGAGACCTGGTTAAAGGCAATAGCAAATAAAACTCCACGAGAGTTGCCTCACAGCACTGTTACAAAAAACACTCACAGAAAAGTCAGGGATACTGTCCAAACCATACATTTCTCCTGATGACCCTCCTACACAGATTCATAATCATAATGATTCCTTCCTATGACAAATACGTAGCTAAATAGTATGCACTTATTTTATATTTGTAGTTAATATTGGTGAAATTTTATATTTTTA
>VZTA01009474.1:20317-37510 GCA_013398855.1 Mohoua ochrocephala
TGTTCAGGATACTTAAAATATCAGATGCAATCCCTGCTTATGTTTTAAAACTAAATATTTCCTGCCATTTGTCTATCTCGCCTAAATACTTTAAACTTACTTTTTATGAAGAGTCATTGTTCAGTGGATTCTTCTTTTACTTGTGTCTGTGAAACTCAATATACTTCAATCAAGTCATTCTTAATTTAAACTGTTGTCAGGGAAAGGAGACTGAGACTCATGAACACAAACAAAGCTGTGAATTTAATACAACATTTGCTTAAAACCACTTTTTCTGTTGAAATGTTTTTTGCCTGGAGCTAAATTAATTACTTTCTTGTAGTGACATTGTTCTTTGTATTTTAATTCTTTGCTGTTGTTCCTTTTCTAAAATTAAAAGTATAAGCACAGAACATCAACTTTTCAAAGTAGGACAGTGGGTAAGTGTCTCTCTCCAGATGTTTCAACCAAATACTAGATGTCTGTGAAACTTCCAGTATGGGACACAAGGGTCTTGTATGACACAGTGAAGATCTGTTGATATTTCACTGAATTTTGAACATTGATCCACTATTTTAGACACATCAGGGATTATCTTAGTTCAGTTTCATAAGGAACGTCCTCAGTAGTAACATTGATTTAGCCCATCTTCAACCCCTTTTATTTTTCATAAAAGAATTAAAAGCCCCTGAAAAATAAAATTAATCCTGCCACAGACATGTCTTTATAACAACACACTGAATGCACTAGGAGGAAAAAAATCTGTCTTTTGCTATTGCCTCAAGTACCCACCTACAGTTATAAATTCTCTAGAAATTAAATTTAAGTGGGTTCACAGAAGACAATTTGAAAGAAAGGTTTTGTGATAGCAGCATTATCTGTGGGGCTTGAAATGCTGTAATTAACAGCTACACTACAGGCAGAACAGACTAGGTTTCAATTTAACCAGCAGTATCTTACACCATCAATTTTGTCATAAGCATTACTTCAGGACACTAACACCAAACAGTACGGAAGTCTCCAGGAAATTATAGTCATTTAATAAGTATATCATGTGAACCAAATAAAATGCAGCCCTTCACGAGGTGTTGCTCCATGAAAATACTTCACTAGATAATGTACACCAAATGAATAGTAAAAGACTGCAAAGAGGAAGCGAGAATTTTTCTCTTGGAGTATACATAACCTGAAATGCTGTGCATGTAAGGACTGTAAGTAAAATGTTAATCTAATCAAGCAGCAATTAAAGCCTGTTTTCATATGTATGTAAGCAGAACTGACATATTCAGTTTCATTCCTTCTGCAAGATATTATGGTGCTGAAAATGACTGAAGGTTGTTCCCAGTGCAATTTCTAGAGCAGTACATACAGTTTCTATTCTCATTAAACTTGATTCAGCACAATGAACATCCAGCTGCTGCTCTGCATGCAATGACTCCTGGGAGCATCCATGGAGCTAGCAAGGAAACATCTAAATTTTATTCTCCTGTTCTGTTTTATCAAAGTCTACACTGAGTCTTTTATTCAAATTGTAGAGGAGGAGGTGACAGATGTAAAAGTAAGCAGTTGAATCAGCTGGTGATAATGAATCATGGGACAAGATGTGGGTTTTGTAAGGTCTTTTCTAAAAATAAAAAAAAAATTATCTGGAATCATGCCGTCTTAAAAATTAAACAAAACAACAAAAAGCCATCTAAACCCAATTTCTTTTCCCTCTTGTCTTTTTCTTCGATCTTTTCATGATCATTTTTACATGACTACACAATCCTTTCCTTGAGTCATTCCAACTTAAGAAAAGTAGTGAATAGGAGAGTCATTATGATGACCATTGCTTTGTCATTTCATTGTTTCTCTTTTCACTTATATATTTTCCAACTCTTCAATTAAATTTTTAAAAAAAGTTGGGAAATCTTTCTTTCTGCAGGTTTTCTTTTTTATGTTCCTTATTAATACCTCTCCATAGAATTCCACTTCATAACATTGGTTTTTCCATCTAGCGTCTTCTTTTACTATTTCCTGTGCTCAGTTGTCTCATTTCTTTCCTGTTCCAACTTCATGCTTTATATTTGCCTTTCTGGACTTAGGATATTTGCAGATGCAAATATGAAGTAGCCAAATTCTACAAGCCTTTGACTGCATCTACACAAATATTCAGCATTTGTCTGTAGAGTTCAGCAGAAACTTTCTTCAATGCCTTGATAATGGTACAAAGTATCTGAAACCAGGAAGAAGCTCAACCCTTGAATAAAAAACA
The DNA here is from genome assembly GCA_013398855.1 of Mohoua ochrocephala. Classification (NCBI taxonomy): domain Eukaryota; kingdom Metazoa; phylum Chordata; class Aves; order Passeriformes; family Acanthizidae; genus Mohoua; species Mohoua ochrocephala. The sequence continues at coordinate 22,551 of VZTA01009474.1, forward strand.
TCCTCATTAAGAGATCTTTATTTCCGAATCAAAACTACATATGTGCTTTCAAGGAGGCTAGACCACAAACCTAGGTAATGGGAGGACTGAAATACATCAATCATTGATATCCTGTCTTAAAATAGAGTAACAATTTAGCCATTAAAGCAAATAAACAAAACCCCACACTAAACAAACAACAGAGCTGGCCCCTTAGTTATTCAAAAGAGTGTTAAGTAATTTGGCCAGATTTTGTCAAATGCAACCAGATGAAAAAAGTGTTCACAGAGAACTATGGTGGTAAAGCCACCTCACCTCTCTAAAATGAATAATTCAACTTCAATTCCATCCTCAGCCTTAGGGAATTCGAATCTAAATTTATTGGTTCTAGTATGCTACGGGATCAGGTACTCTAGGTTCTTCTTCACTTCATATTCTCAGACACAGGTGTCCACTGCAGTCTGACACTCATCTCCTAGGTGGATGCACTGCAAGCACTGAGCTTGGTCTCTCATACTCACTTTTGGGTCAAATGCATACAAGAACAACTGCAAACACTATAACTGATGTTACAGTTAATGAAGGAAGAAAAGAGCACCCCTGAATGCATTACTGTCACCTGAACAAACCTTTCAGGCCCAAGGTGGTAGGAGACATCACTCACATGCTTTGCCAAGGAACAAATGTAATTCAGTGTCTGCCATTCTTCCAGTCTGCAAACTCTAATATCTCTGTTTCAGGAGGCTGACGAGTACCTCAATTGAATACTTTATTTTAAGAGTTTCTATTTCAGTTGCTAGGGTGTTGTCTGGACTTGAACCATTCACCTCAAATATCAGTACTACCAGTTTCCCTTTTCCAGGGGCTTAGAAACTGCCTTAATTTTCAATTTTGTTTTTATATACCCTAAAGACAATAAAGCTATGTAAGTATTTGTTTGAGACAACAATTTCAGTTGACTGTGTGACTACCTTTTTGATCTAACTCAATTTCACAGGAACTCCTCGTGCCAGAATCTGTCATCAGAGTGTCTTTCCCTTATATTCATCTATTTATTGTCAAATTCTCAGGTCCCGTTGACTCTGAAACCAGTTTCTAAGCTCAGCATGAGGAACAGGATTCATTATCATAAGCTAAGTAAAGTTCACGTTCAGAAAATATGAAGTCAATAAGCATGAATTTTACAATGGTTTCCAGTGTAGATATGGAGCCTAAATAAATTTTGCCTAAACCTGGTCACCGATTCAGATGTAAGATGTTCTGCATTCCTGTGGGAAATTCACTATGTCTCTGCTTCTTTCTTGTCTCTGAGACCACAAATGCAAAAAAAATGATAAAATTTCTAGAGGAAATGTAGCAGAAAGCGTCTGAATAGATCTCGAGCTGGTATGTGACATTGCTGGATGTTCTAGAAAACTCTTGAACTGTCCTGTTATAAAATTTCCATTCATTTCAGACCCAGGCCTTCCAGAGACTGGAAAGTAAAACAAGTCAGGCAAGTGTTCTTCCTATTTTTAGCTTGGCTTCTCAGACATAGGCAGTCAGGTTTTCTATTCCCTGTATCCAAGACTTTTGACCCAAGTGACTGCATTTACCCACACTGGTCAGCTTTACAGAAGTCACAGAGAAGTGAAGTCCTAAAATAGCCTGTAGAGAAGAAGGAAGTGACCCCCGAGGTGCTGGCAATGGTAGGAAAAATGCAGAAGCAGCATATGCACTACTTGGCACAGTGGGTCCATGGAGAAGAAATAAAAAAGACAGAGAAATGCCCTCAAAAGAGAAAAAGTTTGAATTAAATTTTTCTTTAAGACTGAAGTCGGCCACCACAGAAAGGCAAATCTGGGAAACTCATTTAAAGGCTTACAGAAACACTTGTTTAAATGACACTGTCAGAAAAATGGAACAAATGTCCACAGGCAGGAAAAAAATAAAGAAACAAAATGGGGTTACCACAAAATGCAGTCCTACTCTGTTCAGATAGAGCACCACCAAAATCTGACTCCTGAACTACAGGTCTTACAAGGCCAGCAAGCTCCATCTACAAGGTATGACATTTGTTTGGAGGTGTTTAAGTTCAGTTGTCAGACATGACAGTTTTACAGTGGAAATAAGTGAGACTGATGCTGGAATTTACTCCAAGTGAACAAAAAGAAAGAATCTTGTAAGCAAAGAGAAAGGGCAAACCTAAACCTGCAAAGACAGCTAAAAGGGTATGAGAACACTCAAGGCAGAACTGAAGTGCTGTGCTCTTCCAGGCCAACTCTTAACTATGGAAAATTTAGACATAAAGACTTAAATTCTACTCAACTCTATTCTCTATTCTTAAAAACAAATGTGACAGGTAAATTAAAACAGGATGAATAGATACCCATAATTTCTGGTCATTTTAAGTATCCACAACAGCTACTCACTCCCTGAGCCTGTCTGTATATGGCATATAAAATAACATGACTCTCATGAGCTCAGTATCTGTCTCTGTCTGACAGAACCTTTTATTTTTTGATTGATACTTGACATTTATCGTACTGTTTGGACAGATCCTAGTGACAATTTGGAAAGATATTTGCTGGGCTTTCTGTCAGTATTTCATGTTCACGTAGCAGACCCCATTAACACAGAATCCAAAAAAAACCATCTCTTGAATGCAAAAGAGAAACAAAATGAGTTCCTTTCAATTAACTCTGTCAATTTTTCAGAAGATTTTAAATTCAATTCATGGGACATGAAAATCTAAAGCAATGGTTTCTATGTTATTTACCAATGCTGACTTCCAGAGAAACTTGAACAAATCACATCATTTTATTCAACAGCAGAAATATATTTCCAAGAGCTCTGATCTATTACAGGTTCCTTTGATTGTCAACTTCATTTGAACAAAAGGGAAATCACATAACTGAATTACAGTTAGCATAGGACAAATATTGTGTAAATGGTTTCACCTAAGCAGAAAGCCTACTGTAAGAAAAGTCAGCAAAGGTAGCGAGATTGGAAGGTAGGATAGAGAGCAAGATCTAAACAATAACATTCCAGGCTTTCTTCCACAATGTATTTTGGATTAAAAATACTGTGTTCACGTGACTTTATATAATATCTGAATGTGGCTTGTATCATCCAGAATGTTTAAACTTCCAGTACACCTTAAAACAGAACTCAAGATCTGAATTAATTGTAAAAGTAATGCCTGCCTGACTTCACATCACAGTTATTCCAGTTCTAGGTAACAAGAAGAGAGAAACTTTAGTATATTTAGTGGTTTCAAAGAGAGACACAGAGAAGCTAAGAAAATCTCATGCTTTACAAAACTTTAGACTTTAACGACTTTAAGAAGGTAAGTTCTTCTTTGGAAGTTGTCAATTTTCATTACTGAGGGAAAGATTTGCTGTGCTGAAGTATGGAAGTCTTCTAGATGAATGCAGGAGTGAAGATCTTTCTACTTAGAAAATGGTCAGAAGTGCTAGTTTAAAACTTCCATCATATCAATACTCTCGGTTTCCAATTTAGAAATGTGTGTACATAAGTACTATTATCTATTCAATTAAGTCTCATTTAGTTCAGTGAATATGCATTCACTTGAATGATGACATAATTAGGTCTCATATTTTTGTAGAACTTCAGTTACTATACTGTCACACTCAAAGCATACACATTACCGCTTTTTTTTGCCTAATTGCACTTTATGAGAACACTCACAAGAAGATTTACCTTTTTTTGATGGATAGGTTGTCACAATACTTGTTCACACCTCTTGATTTTATGGAACTTCTAGTACGGGTGAATGTTACAGTATTAAATTCTGATCTATACAGCTTTTAGTCCTCAGAAATTGTAAGGAAGAGAGGTTCTCTGGTTTACCCAGAAAGTATATTGCTTACGCTGCGCACCGTGTTTGTAACTTCTACAGAATATTCTTCCTACCTTTACCTGTGTTCACATTCTTAAAAAAACCACCCAGTTGATGCTCTCCATTCTTTCCCACCAGGGAAGTAATCTAAGTGCTTTCAAAGTATGCAAGAACAAATAAAGAAAAATAGCATTTACTGTCTTGCAACTCTTCAAGAAAAACCTAACAGGGTTTTGGCTGTAATTCCTAGTTTTCTTTAAATCCTCCATGGCTTTTAAACTTACTGGTTTTCAGGACACTTCATTGTTTTATTTCATTACATATTCTGGTTTTACTTATACAAATCACATGGAATTAAAAAAAAAAAAGTAATTCTAGAGTATTCTTTTCTGACAAGTTCATGGAAGAGAGTAAAACAAAGAAAAGCCAGATGAAATTTTCTGAAGCTGGTACATATACAGTTTGTAAAGTTTTAAGTATTGTAAACTAGGACAGTGAGTCCACATATTATATCAAAGGTCAAAATACAATTAACTTTTTTACAGTTCAAAACACGGTATTTGGCAGCACAGTCATGGGAGCAGCCTATTTACTATAACAGGGATGTCTGGGAATATCTTCCTGTTTTCTTTGGGTTTACCACCTTTCAAATCATTGACTGATAACAGTTTCACTGTCTCTGGCAGTAAAATGTATCTTTTCTGTTTGTTTATCATCAGACTGTTCATTGGCAAGATCACTTTATTACCAGTATTTTCATAAACAAACAAATTTTAAAAAAGAGTATTATTAATGATGAGAAAATATTCATATGTGAATTGTATTTAGTGAATGAATATGTCTATCACAGCTGGAGATCAAACAATAAAATCTCATGAACTTTCACGAGAAGGCAAACGTGATAGCTCTATCAACAGAAAAAAATGTAAAATAACCCTTATAGGTATATAAGGTGTGTTCATGCCAAACGATAAAGACAGAAAGAATGAAATGTTAGATTCTGTACCAAACATGAATTTCAAAACCTTCATCCTAGGTCTGGAGAAAATTTGAACAAAATAATAATTGCAAAAATAATTTAGACAAAGCCAAGTAAAAGTTCAGCAGATAGACAGCTTCCAAAAAATTAATGTTTGGCACAGCTCTGCACTTTAATAAGCTTTTTTAAAAACAGAGGCATATGAGGTGTGCTGTTCCAAATGCAGTTGTTTTTTGGCTTTTTTGTAACAAAACAGATTATACCCCTGATTACTTCAATCCTTATTCTCATACATATATTAAAAGGTGCATAAAACCATTAGAACTCTATCTCTACATGCATAACATTAGTCAAGACATGAGCCTTGACATGATCACCTGAAAAAAATGTTAGAAAGATTTGGTTTTACCTCTGAAGTCTCTACCTAAAGAGATGGAGTTACTGTTTTCACATTTTGCTAAATTTATCATACGTATTCTAATACATATTATGTGAATTTATTTGGACAGAAATTTGAAATTCACTTCTGTTCTTTAAAAGAGCTCATTGTTCTTATAAGTGAGAGAAAAGCCAAAGATTTCTGACAACAAAAGCAGTACAAGTGGGTGTCATGTAAGTTCATAGAAGGTTGCCAGTTAACATGTATTGCAATTTCTGGTACCAATCTCAAGATTTTCTTTCAGGAAATGTTGTTAGAACTCAGATTTATTTACTGCTCTCTGTTGGTTTTGTGACATAAGTGGGTGTTGAAAGGGCACAGTCTTTCTTCATTACATCCTCAGTCCTTCTAAGAAGTAAGCTAATGATTTAAATAACTAAAGCTGCACTGAGCACCTTCCTTGAATCACCTCTTGAGACACCATTAAAGTACTATCAAACACTCAAACCTTGCGACTCACTTAAAATGATGGAAATACTCCCTAAATTCATTTTGTTCAACAGTCTGGACTAGAAACTAATCTTCTCAGATGAAATATGGACGCACTAACACATTGTGTAACCATATACTGTGCTGTGCTCCTATTAAAAATTGATCTCCTAAAAGGTAAGGGGTTATTATTATTACTGTCACCCAGAAAAATATCATCAATCTAGTCAAAATGTATTTCGCTGGGAAGGATTATATGAACTGTAGGATTGAAAGTGTGAATTTTGCAGTCTGGATGTTAATAAGTCATTGTGAAATGCCTTAGTGAATTTCCTAAATATAACTAGTCATTTACACACGTCAAGGGAAAACTGTGTGTCTCAATAGGCTGGAAGATCTGAGGACTTTCCAGCTGAGCTGCAAGAGTACAGGTTGATCAGAGGAAAAAGATCAAATGGGAACAACTCTCGACTGCTCAAAAGGGCTGCCCCACACACCTCAAAAGGAAGACTCAAATGAATGAGCTGTATTTGCATGTGGGGTCCGGCTCAAGGAGACAGATTACTTTGTTTGCAAAGGAAAGAGAGAGAGTGAAAGGGGAATTAATACACACAGTGAACATGAGATACAGTGAGAAAAGATGTATCAAGATGAAGACGATATAGTGGTAATGGGGGTGGGGGTAGGGAAGGAAAAAAATAAAAAATGGGAAATAGAATACAAGATTCAAGGAACTATCCCTATTGCTTGTTTTGCGTTTTGCAGTTCTGAGAGGTTAAAACGTTAATGTTCAGGCATTAATACTGAATTAGCATGTTGTTTTCTGAAGACCAAAGTTTAAAACTTAAAAATCAGTTTCTGAAAAACGTCGTTTCAAAGACTCAGTCAGTATGTGTTACAAACATACATTGCCTCCAAAAATCAGATATGGGACTCTGGATCATAATTTTAAAGAAATCCTGAAAATTCACTGATATTTTTCTGCTTTGTATCCCTCTCCCCCAAAAACCCCACAACCCATCCCCCTCCTACCCCCAAGAAAAAAACCCACCACCACCAAAACCTAAACCAACCAACCAAGAACAATAAAAACCAACAAAAAACCCCAAAACCAACCAAAAATCCCCAAAACAAACAAACAAACAAAGTGCTATTCTGAAAATAGGCTCCATTTCCCAGTCCTGTCTGATCTAATGCACTTTAGATTCTTCATCTTGGCCATGCCCAAACCATCCACCCTTCAGGCCAGAGCACAAAATCCCAATTCTCTATCTACAAATAATCTCCCCATAGAGAATTTGGCCTGACTGATCTTATAGCGAGTGCTGAGCTAGCCTTGTAAGGGCTTGAACTACGAATAGNATAGGATAAAATTAAATTAATTAGTCATTAGACTCAACTGAGCCACCTTAAATAGCTCTTGACCCAGTAAGGGAGAAAGGATAATTTTTGCTGAACTACTTTGACTGTTTTTGTACCTGAAGTCCCCTGGAAGCACTGTCAGTTCAGAGACCTCAGATGCACTAATCTTCTATTCTCTTCTTTTAAATTAGAAGTGGAAATTGCTCAATCTCTACACTGACTGAAAGCGCACTGGTGTCCCATGCAGAGAGAGGTTGTTTTTTAGGACTCAGAGTTCAAAACTAGTTAGGGCCTTCTACATTTAAGTGTTATCATTAAAGCGTTTAGAAGCCAGCAGAGAAACAGAAACACCACCAAAGACTGTGGGTGCATAAGGTGTAGCAATCCTACACACCTTGAATTTTGGATTCATGTATCAATAGCATTCATGTAAACTATGCTACATAGTGATTCTTGAGAGGAAGAGTGCAAAGAAACAAAGGAGTACTGTATCTTAAAAGAGCGGAGATATAAGAACAAGGTCGCTTAAAGATCATTATAAAAATGTAAAACAAGATACTAGAAGATAAATCTGAAATCAGAAAGTTTAGCAAGTATCTATTAAAATTAACAAGATAAATAAATGGCTTCTATATTTGTAGTTATTGTGGATCTTTGTACAACTCTGTTTTCTATGTAGAAACTTACACTAATTATGCAAGATGTCATAGCAGGAGTTACATTCAAACACAGGACAACCACTTAACAGCCCTCTCCTATGACATGTAAATTCCTTTTTGCTTTCTGCAAGACCTCCTATTATATAAAGAAAAAGATTCTCTAGAATTAATTGTCAAATATCATGGAGACAATTCAAAATCCCCTGTCAATTAATCAAATTAAGAGGGCCACAGTGTAATTCGCAAGTATTGACTGCAGCAGGTTGAAAATTCATAATTTTTCTCTGAGAAAAACCCGGGTCCTGATACTGAGAAGACTACAGTCTTTTGACAAGTATTCTTCAGAGTCTTGTCCCCACAACCATAAGGAGTAAAATTTTCAAGTTTTACCTAAAATCAGAGATGATGCCTTGCAATTTCAGAACCTGGCTTTATTCCTGCTAAAATTAGCTGAAGCAGATGCAGCCACTCACTCTATATATTAGCTATGAGTATGTGCCAAATACACAAATGTAGAAAAAATCCATGAAAATAAAATAATAATCAGAATTTTGAAGAAACGTACTTGAGATCTTCCCTAATTGCAATTAAAATCTGCAGTATCTACAGCTGAGAAAATGGTTGTGCATTTACAGCAAGCATTTGACATGCCATAGGTGTTATCAAACACCTAGAATTGTAAAGTTATTTAAGAAAGATTAACTGAATCTCTGCCAAGCCTTTGAACTTTGTTATGGCAATATTTAAAGACAATCCCATGTAACATGCATACTGCTGCTTCCCTCATTAAAAAGTTGCATCCCAGCCTTCTAGAAATGCGCGTATCTTTATGTTATCTCCTATCCATTCATAAGCCAAAGGTTTTGATGCAAAACACTGCTGATACTAAATAAACAGAGAAAATTCTATTTTGCATTTATTATTCTTATTTTTTTTTAATATCAAACATCCATGCATCATATTGAGAGGGATGTGCAGAGTGTGAGTTTTTGGCATTTGATGTAATAATAATTAATGAAACAAAATTGACAGCTAGGATAGTCAAAGGAGATAAATCACCAAGTACTACTCCAGTAAAACAAACACCTTGCATATCTCATATCTGATATTTTATTTCCTATATATTATGAACTGGTACCCTCAGCCTCTCTGACATAATGATCAGCGAGTAAAATCCTGGCCCAGTGCTAACAACAGAAGATTATAAAATTGTGCCTGGCAATCATATGAAAAGTCAAGACTGGTGTGTTTGTGATCTGTACCAAGGCAACTAGTGGAAAGTATAATGATGAAATGCAGAAAGCAAAAGGATGAAGACACTCTATTGGAGAGTAATCAGTACAGCTCTGCAGATAAAAATGTCTCAAAAATATGGTAGAGTTCTGTGACAGATTCAGTGAGCAGATGGGTGAGTGGATAGTGTCTAGGAATGTTGTGGAAGTTGTAACAAGTCTGCTGCAAAGCCATCACGTAAAGGAAGGGAATCTCCACATCCACCAGTGTCAAGGTATTAAGCAGATTCCACAGTGTGGGAAAGGTTAAAGGCACTGAAAAACTTGCTGTAAAATGACCTGGAAATGGGATGCTACACTACATAGAATTATTTTGATCACACAGTTCCTAAAGGCATCTAGGAAATACAGACTTCCTGCAACATTGAATAGATTGGTAGTAAGACGGAAAGCACAAGCATGGCCTCTGACTCAGTCATTCCAGAAAACAGGCATCATCAGCAAGTCCAATAGAACCTTACAAGTTATAGGGAAAGAATCTGAGTACAAAACATAAAAATTATATAGCTCTAATTAGTGGATCTTAAGAAATATATAGTTCAATAATAAAAAAACAGAGAATGACAACAAAGATGACTACAGGTATGAAATACTTTTATAGTACTACATAGTGGAAGAGACAAGACAATTCCCCCAAATAAAGGGGGGAGAGGGAAAAAAATATAACCCCCAAAAATATTATTGTGAACATTGTTGAGAGGACTCAGGGACGGTAATTCCTTATTTCTCATAAAAGCAGTTAAGAATTATTAAATTCAGTGCAAGTGTAAAAACAAAAACTTCCTTCAGCTAGAGTATTATTTAAACTGTAAACCACTTTGATACAGTACGTTAAGGGAAATAACTAAAGATGGACGAGTTAAAAGGTTAATAAAATTATAATTTAATGACAGAGACCATGAATGTCTCTAAGCAAAGTTATCTAAACAGCACTGCTCTGGAAGATGCTTTTAACTGACCCTTTAAACCGCTGTCTATCATGGGCTTGAGGGATAAATAAAGAAAATTAATGTTATACTTGTCCTACTTTTAATATATTTTCCTTTTGTATCTGCTGCTACTTATCATTCTCACACAGAATATTCTTGCAGACATTCAAAGGTTTTACACCTTGGCCAATTAGCACAGTGCTGTAGAAATCAAGAGATCTTGATGCTGGTTCTGACTCTGCCCACGAGCTCTTTTTCTCAAAAGTCTCATTTTCTTCTTCAACTTACTGGGATTGCTGAGCTGTGATCTGTTTTTTATCTCTAACTCAGTTTTTCATATAATCTTATTGCTTAGAGTTTTTTGCCTATTTCACCTGAGAGGTTGATACAACGTGCTGTAAACTGTGGGACTCATCATAGTGACCAGTCCCTTAACTGTGATGTATTCATACCAAAATACTTACTGAAACGTAAGAGAGGCTTGGACTTATATTACTCCTAAAAGCCTTACCCCCTGGCAATAATTAATCCTGAGCTCAAAAATAGCTAAGAATAAGCTAAGAAATAGTAAAGGGCTTTTTTGAAGGAGGATCACAGAGCCCCTTTTGATTAAGAAAGAAGAGTTCAGCGGACAATTAGGAGCAAACCACAGAGTCAGGTCATCAGGTATTAGAATAGCCTCATTTCAATTTTTATTTGTTCCTTAAGGTGTAGCCTTCCTGTCAAGGATTGTGCCTTTTCGAGAACACCTGCGCATGCCAGTATGGTGTGTGCTACACGAAGTGTACTGTTAAGATGAAGGTATCTCCTGAATGCATCACATCTTTTTTTAAAAGGATTGTTTCCTTCACGCTTCACGCAGTAAAGGAAGTAGTAACACATGGATTTGTAAAGACCCATCAACACATACACACACGTTCAAAATGCCTCTGCAATCTAGAAATACACAGAAAAGAAAGAAAGAAGGAAGGGAAGAAGAAAAGAACAAAAAGGAGGGAGAAAGAGAGAGAGAAAAAGAGTGAGAAAGAGAGAAAGAAAAAGAAAGAGGGAGAAAGAAAGTGGGAGTGAGGAGGGCAGAGAGAGAGAGACTATCAATCAGGCAGGTATACTACGAATCACTGCAGTAACTACACTTTTTCTCACTCCAAAGTAACAAGCCATTTGTTTATATGCTGTAGATTTCAGGTAATTCATCCCATGTCACATAAACAGAAGCTGTATCTGTACTTTTCTAAATCAACTAAAAACCTTGTTCTTGGTTCAAAATTTCTTATTGGTTCTAAACTTCTCAGTAATGCCATTCAACTCATCAGGGAGCTGGTTAAGGACAGTCAGTGCACTTGAAAGCATACAAATCCATTGCTTCTGTGAGAAATAACTTCAGAGCTTTTAGCAAGACAAGAAATGTGCACCAGAAATTCAGCACCGTCAGTGAATTCTGACATAGTAGGTGAACAACCCTACTACAGGAATCTATGCATAAAATAGCCAGAAGAATCTGAAAATTTTGCCAAATAAGACATTTAAATTTGAGAGGAAACAGCTTCAACAGCTGTGGATTCTGCTTCAGCAGTACCAGGCGGTACCATGGCCAGTGTGACTGTACTTTGGGGTCCTAAAGCCGGGGCTGACCCGTTTCTTCCCCCAGCTGGCGAGCGAGGCATGCTATGAGTTGATCCTCCCTGCTGCAGCTGCCAGCTGGGGCTGGTGCTCACCCACAAGCAGGCCTCGTCCAGCTGGAGCTGATCTTATGACTGATTTTAAGGGGATCAGAAGAAGAATCAAATATCAGTCTCATCTGTCATGTTGAAATAGCCTCAAAAAGACCTGGCCCATGCTTCAGATACTAGTGCAGAAACAGCTTCCATATGTGAACCCATACAGATAAAAATCTAAGAGCAATTTTTTTTAAAAATACTTGTCCCTAAAATAACATATCTACATAAGCTGAGCAACGGTAATTTATTCCTTACTAAAATGTTGAATTTCATTAAATACCAAGCAGAGCAGTTAATTAACTGATAAGTTGAATTAAATGGTGACATCAGAAAGCATAACTTTTAGTCAAACATTGTTATTCAGTTAAAAATATTAAGAATGAGTAATCTTAATGAGGGGACAAATAAAATTCATGTTAGTTAGTTAATTATCTTAATTGCAAATGTTGATGTGGTAGAGGTTACAAGTCATATAAATGCTTAGTTTTTCCTAAATTTGTAAAGAAATATTCATATATAATTCTGCTCATAGCTGTACATATTGTATGATATGTGGAAAACAACAACAAACTGATCTGTACTAGTCATAGGAATGCAATTTTATGAATTACCACATGTATACCCTGTTTTATAAGTGGATAAAAGTTGAGGCTTTTTCACAGTCATGTCAATTTAATACGTATATATTATTCTTACTTTTTTATTCCATAGAAGAAATTTTGGAAAGTAAGGTCTTGAATGAAATTTGAAGAAAATAGGATAAAGGAAATATAAAATAATTCCCCTGTTAAAACATGATCACTGTCTGCAAGCTCAAGTGAAAATATTTTTAAATAAAACATGCAAAATCCCAACTTACTTTATTCAAAATTGCTATACAGATATCCTAATAGCTATTTACAAAGACAAAGACAAAATCTGGCTTTGATATGCAACATGTACTTCTCCATGGCCAAACTGATCTATTTAGCTTCATTGTGCATTCTGTACTTTTGTTTTCAGTATTGCATTTTTGTTCCTGCTCTAACAAACATCTCAGTACTCATGTGCATCTAGCTTTTGCATCAGTGCATTTGTGCACTGATGGGTAACAAATATGGAAGAGATATATCAAACAGGTCTTGTGCTTGCATGAAGAGATGAGGTGAGCCTGGCCACAACAGACCAAGGGTAAAACAGTAGCCAGCAGTGGCATAACCATTGTGCTCCTGCTTTAACACTGTCATATCACAGTTTACCAGGTTACAGGGACCTTGGGAGACTGCCTACTCATGGTCACAAAAAAGGCTAAAACTGATTCTGCAAAGACTAAAGCAGGATTAGATCTTCTTCAAAGGAGTCACACCTATATTAACTGATGAGATATCTATGTCCAGAGAAACCATTTTCTATGTTAATATTCATTACTTCCTCCAGAGCCAAAATAACACTGGTAAATAACAGCAGTCACAATGAGATCAGTGTAATAACACCAAAGCAAATAACATGCTGTTATCTCAGATGGAACTAAAATGATTAAACCAGAAGGAGGAGAGGTAATTTATTTATCTGTATATGCAATGGAACACTTCAAACATCTGCAATATCACCACACTAATCTTCTTTTCAGTACAAATCATGTCTCTTAATTTTCATTTTTACTAAGCACTGCTTACTCTCTCGATGTTACTCAGAGATTTCCAGTAGAAATATTATTGATGAAAGGAAATAATTTTACGGCAGAAGCACTGGAAGTTTTTTGACAACTGTGATAAGACTGTCCTTGAAATTTTTTAAAAGGTGACTACACACTCTGCACATTGAATAACTCATTTTAGATGTAAAATGATATTGTAGTGATTTCTTTCTTAATTTGTAGTAACTGATTACATCCAACTAATGAGTGGAACAAAAGCTATGCACTGTCTCTCATCCGTTCTCTAGGTCACAAGAACTACAGCCTTTGATTATGCCTCTTCTCTGCCTTCATTGTTAATCTGACATAAAACTACTAGAATAAAATTTAAGGTTTCTTGTGATTAGCATATGTATATTTGAGGGATAGGGTAATTAAGAGGACTCCAGATCATACTTCTGATTTTTTTGAAAGCTAATATTATCCCTGATTAACTATTTAATAATGGAACTATCTTTGTTTATTTAACAACTAATTTAACTCTTTATACTTCATTCTTCTTTATTTGTATGGAGGAACTAGTTAGCAAATGCAGTGATTTGCTTTCTTTTCTTGAGCTATGTAACATAAGCTCAGATATAAACAACTTCTCCTTGGGAGAAGAGCAGGCACCTATCAGGGCCATCGGCAACATTATACAAAGAATGTGTCAGAAACAGATGCTCTGCTTCCTTTTTTGCTAATGTGATGGTTTGGAAGCCAAGTGCCCACTAAAGCTGCTCGATCACTCCCCTCCTCAGCTGGGCAGAAGAGAAAAAATGTAGCAAAGGGCTCATGAGGCAAGACAAGGACCAGGAGAGATCAGTCACCAATTACCATTGGGGCAAAACAGACTCAGCATGGGGAAATTCATCAAATATATTTACCCAAATCAGAGTAGGATAATGAGAATTAAAAATAAAACTTAAACAACCTTCCTCCCATCCTTCCTTTCGTCCCAGGCTAAATCTCACTCCCAGTTTTCTTCACCTCCTCCCCCCAGTGGCACAGAGACACGGAAAGGGCTGTAGTCACTTCATCATTGTGTCTGCCACTCCTTCCTCCTCTGGGGGAGGACTCCTCACACTCTTCCCCTGCTCCAGCATGAGGTTCCTCCCACAGGAGACAGTCCTCCATGAACTTCTCAAATGGGAGTCCTTTCCACGGGCTGTAGTTTTCCCCAAACTGCCCCAGCGTGAGTCCCCTTCCATGGGGTCAGTCCTTCAGGCACAGCCTGGTCCAGCATGGGTCCCCCGTGGGGTCACAAGTCCTGCCAGAGAACCTGCTCCAGCATGGACTCCTCTCTCTGCAGGACCACAGGTCCTGACAGGAGCCTTCTCCAGCAGGAGCCTCCCACGCAATCACAGCCTTCCGGAGGCACCCAGCTGCTCCAGTGGGAGGTCCTCCTTGGCTGCAGTCGCATATGCACTTCACCATGGACCTCCATGGCTGCAGGGTCACAGCTGCCTCACCATGGCCTGCACCATGGCCTGCAGGGAAGTCTCTGTCTGTCCTTCTCCACTGACCTGGCTGTCTGCAGTTCTTTCCCTCCCATATTCTCATTCCTCTCCTCTGGCTGCTGTTGCACTGCCATATTTTTTCTTCTTAAATGCATTATCCCAGAAGTGCTACTGATGCCTTAGGTTTTAACTTTCATATTTTTCAAATCCTGTACTGCC
>VZTA01009475.1:0-88055 GCA_013398855.1 Mohoua ochrocephala
AAAGCCACCTATAAGAGCTGCTCTGAAATATACCCAGCAGGAGGAATATAAAAGTGATACATGGCAACTTTGGGGGCAGCTCTGCATTAAGGTGAAGAATGAACACGCAGTGGTACAGATCCAGCATTCCCCATGCTCCAGGCTGCTGTTTGCTCCTGATGAAAGACCCTTGCAGGACTGCGGCCCCTCTCAATGCGATGTAAATCATTCCCACAGCTCTCAGTTGAGCCACTGGCATTTCCAGAGTGAGATTCAGGCACAATCATACTGCCTGCTGAGCAGCTGTGGAAGATCCTGAAGTTCTTCACCCGCAGAAACACAAAGCAGCTCAGGCTTTCCCTGACTTGGGTCTTCAGAGGAGGTTTCTAGTATCTCTGTGAGATTTGTTCACCCCTCAACGTGTGTGGCTTTGCGTGCAGTGATGAATTTGGGTTCCTTCCTTACCCCTGTGTGCCAGTGAGTAACCACCCCCGTGGATGGAGGATAATGTGTACGGGGAAATTTATTCCTGGGTTGTCATTTTGCTTCACTGTCACTGAGTTGAACATGGTCCTTATCTAAGAAGGGCTTACAAGAAATGTGTGGGAATTTTGGCTCTGAGAGGAGCAGAAAGCATGTTTTCTGCACCAAATTCCCAGCTGATGCAGTTTCCCTGGGAAAACAGTGATTCCCATTCATCTTCCTGGGAAGGATGTGAGGAGCCATTCAGAGATCACAGGTTCAGCTGGCCTTTGGCTTCGTGTCCCTCATTTCACACGTCCAGTTTCAAGGGCCATTAAAAGAGGCTCACATTTGCCTTGCAACACAGAAGTGCTGTAGTTATTCCCAGGAGAAAAACAAGAAATGACTGTCCCATAGTGTGGTCCCCAGGCTGGTACCTGGGGTAGAAATCCCACCACAGTTGTGACTCTGTGAGCAAAGGCAGCCAGTGCTTTTTGGGGCTGTAACAGCTGAGAGTGTGGCAGAGCAGTTTTTATATTATTTTTAGAGTCCTGAAAACATTGTTCCCAAAACAATCTTTCTCTCCTGTCTTCTGTCATAAGCTGTGGAACAGAGAAAATGGAAAGGAGCAGAGGTTTGTTTAAATTGGCTTTTTTTTTTTTAAGTCTTAAAATAGTGTCAGCTTGATGCATGATACTTTAGAAATTGGCTTAGTAGCACCTATTTCATCCCACCAGAGAGGTGGGATTTAAGGCTTCCAACAACAGAAACACTGGATGTGCAAGAGCTCAGTTTTCCACCCCTCACACCCTAATATCTCGCTGTACTATTTTAAGCAGCCTCAGCCAGATGTATTAAAATACTGCTCCAAACAACAACAGCAGCAGAATGAAAAGGTTCCACCAAATGGGGGAAAATAAGAAAAGTGGGTGGCAGTCCTTTCTGAAGAGCTCGTGTTGGTTTTGCCAAGTCAGATGCAAACAAGGTTTGCTGTATTCCTTTCCTAGAAAAATGTAGATATTTAATAGAAATCTATCCCTGAGGCTGCTAAGTTTGGTATGATTTTAGATCTGGGAGGAACAAAGCAGGTTCCAGAGAAGCTGGGATTGTCTCATCCTTGGAAGTGTTCCAAGGCCAGGTTGGATGGGGCTCGGAGCAATCTGGGATAGTGGAAGGTGTCCTGAGTGTGGTGAGAATTGGAACAAGGTGAGCTTTGGGGTCTCTTCCAACCCAACGGATCCTGTGAGTCCATGAAAAGAAACTTTTGGTTTTCCTGAGATGTTGCCTTTGCAGGGGGAGGTCACAAATATCCCACACAGTTTGAAATGTCCCGAGCAGAACCCAGCTGTACTCTCTCCCAGGTGCTGAGGGGTTTTCACTTGTATTTCATGGGGGATTTTCACAGGGCAGTGCAAGAGCAGCTGAATGTGTTTGACGAGCAAAGAGGACCAGTGTGGCAGCAGCTTAATTCAGTGGAGCTTTTCCTTCTGTGATCCTGTATAACCTGAGGCACTCTGGGGCTCCTGAACCTGGCACCTGGGCAAGTTAATAATTGTAATAAGTGATAAATGAACCTGTTCCACTCTCCTTAGTGTGGGTGTGATGAGCATTAAGTAACCTGAGGAGTGTTGCCAAGATGGGAGCTTGTTCTTTGCCAAGGAGGAGGGAGAAAATATTGCTTGGAGTAAATAAAGCAACTCTATTTCCCCAGGAAGAGGAAAAGAAGCAATTAAAGATGTGAGTGCTGCATGGAATCATTTGCATGAGGATATATCTTGTCTGCTATGCAAAATGTTCCCAATAGACCATGCTTCTCCTGACCTTTATTCTTCTGGATTTTTACCACTTGATACAAGAGACTATGGATTAAAAAACCCAAAGCACTTTGTGGGCAGGGAATGAAAGGTGGGGAGGCTTTTTTTCCTTTCTTCAGGCTGCCTCTTTCTTTTGTTCCCTTCAGAGATCTCACTTCATTTCCGCTGTTGTTTGGAACACGTACTTAGCTCTTTCTTGATCCCCTGGGCTTGTTTTGGCTCTGGGTATCATGGACACTCTTAACTGTGGTTTTTTTCCCCTCCATCAACCTCTGTTTCTTTAAGTGGTTTACCTTCATTTACCTGTTGGAGTGATGGGTTTTTCTCACCTTTTATTACGTCGTGCTTTTCCTGTATTTCCTTCATTGTCTAAAACCAACTTTTCACCTGCCCTGTGGCTGTTAGATGCCACTTATGGGAGCATTAATTCTTTCTCTGCTGCTTGTCTGAGCTTTCACAAGGGGCTGAGAGCTCTCTTGGGTTAAACTTGACTCACTTCAGCGCCTTCCTTGATGCTTCCTATGTCCTGGGACACTTCATGGGAGTAAAGTCTCAGCGTGGAGATTATAATTGTGAAACAATGGTTCTTTTGGAGAAGACAAGAATGCTGTTGTCAGTCTTTTCAAGGATAAATTGACCGCCTTGTTTTGGGGAGAAACAGGCTCAGATCAGCACAGAGGTGACTGTTGCAGGTACTCAGGTTTGGAGGGGTGGCAGCAGCTCCTTGGGCTGTGTTTGTGTGGGGCTGTAGGGTTTGTGGGAACACCCCACTGTGAGGTGCACATCAGGAAATGGGTGCACAAAGGGCCTGAAGTGTGACCAGCTTCAATGAAGGTTTCCATAGGACAAAATATTTTTACTGGGATTTTGTACAGTTTGAGGCTCCTTCTCATATCCTTTGCCTGATGAACATTCCCCCTTTGCAAGAGCGTGGGGAATCCTGAGCTCGCACTATGGAAGTCTCTGATAAGTTGGTTTTTTTCTGTTTTTCAATGTTTTCACCCCAGCAGGAGTCAGAGGAAGAGAATACGTGTGACCTGCCTGTTTCTGCTTCGTGACAGGAACGATGCCATGGGGGAGCTGGTCAGAGGAGCATCACTGCTCTGTCCTTAATTTTCCTTGCGCAACTGAGGGTGATTTAAAAACCGAGGCACAGCCAAGACCTTTCCTCCTCCTGCGCTCATCAAGCAATCACCGCCTCATCACACCTCGGCTTCAAACACCTCATTTGCCTCTGGCTGACCTTGACTCTCCTCCCTGGATGGGAAGATGAAGAGGTGGGAGTGTGAAGGGCCAGGATTTTATGGGTGAGTTGTGAAATAGTGGCTGGCGCAGGCCGGTCTTGTGGAAACGTCGTGTGCTGTGCCATGGAGGATGAGAGTAAACGGATTAAACAGGAGATAAAAAGGGGGAGGGCACCTCTTTAGCTATTGTTGAAGGAAATATGGAAAGCAAATACATGTAAAAAATATGGCAGAGACGGTCATTAACTGCACTGCAGGTTCAGGGCTCTTTTAATAATTGGCCATGTAGTGAATACAAGAAATGCTTTAAAAAAATGCTTTAAAAAGCTCTTAAGTGACTGAGGGCTTTTAGTGAATGGTTGGGGAAAACAAAGGAATACTGATTCTGGCAGGACTTTTATTCTAATTTAAGCATGATCCTTTTTCTGAGATAACAGCGGCTTTGAATAAACTGAAATATCTTCTCCATTAGCTCTGGCAGGAGCTGGATAAAGCTCTCATTCAGGTAAACTTTAATCCAACATACGTCTGTAGAGTAATAAATTTAATGGGAGCCATCAGCCTGTTGTGTGAGTAAGGATGGTGCTTAGGGCAAGAAGGAAGAGTAAATTAGGAGTGGAAAAACCATGAATTATAGTGGGGAAATGATAATTTATGCTGCTTTAGGGGGAATATTTAACTAAGCTAAGAGAAAAGTCTGCCTTCATAGCAAACTGAGCTTTATAACAGAATCCTACTGGAGTAAATTTAGTAGTCCTGGGCTCCAGACAGGCATTTAGATACAAGTTTACCTCTGGTTTGAGAAAGCTCAGGGCTTGAGCAGGATTTTATGGCTTTGGTCTTGACCCCTGGGCTGTAAATGCTCCTGTAAAATTAATGCCAAAATTACAGCTTCCACAGATTTCTAGGAGCTCCAATGGAGAAGGGTCCACCTGGAATTTGGGGGACACTTTCTCAGAGCAGAACATTTCAAGTGCTATTAAACTGCATTCAAACTCCCTTTTATTGGGGAGTAAATTTCACACCCTGGTCTGTCAGCCTGACACCTTCTTCGAGAAGGGAAAAACTTTACAAGCCACTTTAAAAATAATTTCCCTGACAGGTTTGCAGCTCTGAGAACGTTAATAAACTGAAATGGCTTTTCACCCTGCAGTAGCCACTAAGCAATTATGATCGTCTGTAGGCAGACTAATGAAACCAGCTATTAACAACCTAATGAGAATTTAAACCAGCCCTCTGCTCCATCCCTTTTCTGTTCCTGATTATCCTGCACCCAGTGCTTCCCAGAGAAGTTAAGTTTTGCTTGATGTTCAGGTAAAAACTGCTTTGTTTTGCAGAAGTGGTGATGCACTTCTCTGAGGCGGTGCTTCACGTGTGCTGCTGCCAGGCTGGGATCACATCACAAAGTCCAATTTCTGCAGGAATTAGGGAGCGTGGAGAGGTCTGATAGCACAGCATGGGGGAACTGGAGTGGAGGGGTTCTGGTTTAGTGTTTCCCTCAGCAGCAGACAGCATCAGCTATTGATAAATCTTTAGTTCAAAGATAAGATGTTGCTGCTTTGGCTCTAATCCTAGGTTGCTTTCAATGCAGTTTCCCCTGGCAGTTAATAAATTGTTTTTCTGTTGCTTTGAATAGTCTGTCATTCCACATGACCTTTAAAGGTCCCTTCCAACCCAAACTATTCTATAATTCTTTTGATGCATAATGAATAGCAACATGTATTTTACCCTCATTATGCACAATATTACATGATGTCTGGCCTTTTGGGGTTCTTTCTTCTCCAGGTCCTCGTCACTACGCTCACTCCTATATGCTCTTAATTATTTCTCTTGCTTATCAGTGAGCATTTTCAGTTCTGCCACCCATGTTTTGAGCAAGTTTTCTGTGACTCACTGCACCAGACATCGGGTCAGTCCAAACAAGAGCATTAGGAAGTATCCAGCTGTATTTTCTCTTCCTCCCTCTGTGTACATGCTGCTGTTTTGAGCACTCCGGCTTTCCGAGCTTCCTCACATGTCTTGATCCTTTTTTGGATAACTAGAGGGAGATCAGGATTAAATCCTGTCTCAGCTGTGAGGTCTGGCTTTTGAAGAGCCCCAGTCATCCTCTCCCACTCATCTCATCCCAGGCTTGATGGAAATCTTAGGCCTTTGTGGATCATTGTTCAACTTTGTGCATTCTGGCACCGCTTTTCAGTGAAAGTTTCTGAGTCTTTGAAAGGTTTCCTGGTATGGGAATGACAATCCTCAATCTTAATGCTTGCTGGGGGTTGCAGTTGCCAGAGTTGTGAAGCTTCCTGAAAAATGTTGTTTGCTCTTTCTTCCTTGACTTTTCCTGGATTGTTTTCATCAACAGATTACAAGGTTTCGGGATGTCTTTTCAAAGGGAATTTCAATGAGTCTCCTCTCTGGCATTTCAAAGGGGAGTAGTGGTTTGGTTTTTTTTTCACCAGCACCTGCTTACAATCCAATTAGCTAACTGCCTTTAATTAACCATAATATATTCCAGGAGAGCAGAATAACAACGGAACAAAATCAAGCGGTGACAGCTCTGTGACTGAACCTGGACTTCCCCTTTCCAGGTACAGGATGCTGGGCAGCCCTCTAACCCTTTGCTGTCCCCTTTGAGCTCTGCCATGCAGTGCCTTGAATTTCTGGGCAGGGGAAAGCACCCGATCCCTCAGCTCCGGGTTCACGTGTGTACAGCCATCTGTAAATCCAGTGGATATTTCTGCCTGTGGTTTTTGTGCCTGGGCTTTGCACACAGGAGCTTTGATTCTGAAAGTTTGGCCAGCCTGGCTTCTCAGGGAGGGATCTCTCTGGCTCGAGGGTCTCTGGGCTCTCTCCTCTGCATGAGGGGCTTGCAGCTGTTCTTTCCTCACCTCCTTATCTTCAGGTTTCTTGGTGGAGGCTTTTGCAGTCAGGAGAACGTGGCAGGAATGCTGGAATGAAACAGTTATGTCCAGTGTCTGGCTTTAGGTAGTTCATTCATCCCTCAGCTGCTGGGCCCTAAAATTCTTTAAACTCCACAGCTGGCCTCCTGTTACCGATCTGGGGCTGAGACCACACTGAGCTTCTGGGCTTTTCTTGTGTCAGCAGAAGAAACCATTGCACTTCTAAACTGTGCACATCAGCACTGACCCGAGGCCTCGCCCCACTCGTTACAAACACGAAGGGATGGTTGCTTATAGTGCTCATCTCTGTCCCTGGAAGAGATGCATTCAAAGAATTGGATGCCCCACAGGATTCTGGTTGTGAGCTTTCCTCAAAAATGTGGTTGGATGAGGTGTGTAGGACTCATTTCTTCAGAAGGGCAGGAGAAACCACTGGAGGCTCCCCCTGAAGGGCCTCCTTACCCAGCAGTCTGACACAGATTTGCTTCTGAAGAGCTTTATAATTTGTCCTTATTATGTTCTATGTGTGATTTAATGAAAGGCTCTTTCTCTACTGTAATTGAGCTCTTAATCTCATCTGAAAAGCAGAGCACAATCCCTTCAGAAATGGTGTTTGAGTAACAGCCTGTTTGTGTTTCCTCTGCCGTGGTGTTGCTCACGGAGCCGCTCGCTCTTTATTTAAGAGCAGACAATAAACAGATTTCTCTGAGTCAAAAATACATCAGTGATGCCACACAGAGGAGGTTTGAATAGAAAACTCTTTCACTGCCCAGCTGAGCAAGGAAGATCTTCCCTGGTTCTGCAAAGAATATGAAGAAGTGATCTTTCCTTAGTGAGCACCTGAGGCCTTGTGCAGGTGATGCTCAGCAAATGGCACGTGGGGATGGCAGCTGTCAGCAAAACGATTGGCTCTGGGCAGGTAAAAGTTGGCAGGAGATAAGAGTGGAAAGTCAAAACAACTGGATGTTGAAAAAATTGTAAGAGGAATAATGACTTCAGTGAGAATCCCTCCGTCTCAAACCTTCAAAAAGCATTTTTACAAAAATCCACGAAAATGTCCTGCTTTGATCAGTCTGATCTTCCTAAATAGCATTTCACAGTCAGAATTATGAGTCGAGAGACACTGAAGAAGGCTTAGCACAGGATTTTTCATTGTGACCTTAGTATGTGTTTTTTACTGTGCTGTAGTTTGGAGAGAGGCCCCAAGCTCCAGCTGCAGCCTGGGGAGACTTTGTGACCTAAACACTCCCCAAACCTACTGTGGGACTGACCCAGAACCAGAATCTGAAGGGGTCTGTGTAAAATACTTCACACTAGAAAACACTGGAAGCTTGATGGTGATCCACAGTTCCCAGTTCAGACCAGAGGCAATGCCAGTAGTGACCAGTTTGCTGCCTGCTCTGTGCAGAACTGGTGGCTGTGAGTGGGAGAGCTGTGGGATGAACAGGCTGATGGCTTTTTGGGGCACACACAACCTTCCATCTCTACTGCTTTGTCCACACTAGAGAGTGAATTTTCCTAGAGGAACACCTGGAGAGTGGGAAGGATTGAAGAGAAAATCATTCCCTGCCAGTGGATGCTGTGTTCATTGCAAACACATGAGTAACATCTTGTACAACTCCTTGCTGTCAATCCCTCGGGATTCCAGGCTGGGATCAGCTCAGCTCTGTCATTTACCAGGGGAATGAGGACCAGGCTCTGCACCACACTTCCACAGCTGGGGACAGGTGGGTTGCATCACATCCAGAGACAGGATGAGGAATGTGTCATGTTTTGTCTTGCCATGCACAGCAGATATCCTAATTTAAAGCAGCGCTGTCTTCCCAAATTCTCCTCCTTCCTCTTCCTGTGAGTAGGCCCATCCATTTTGATTCTGTCCCTTCCACCCTTCCTTGTAAAGATCTCAATTACTGGAGTAATTGGCACTATTGGATCAGCCTTTGATGTGATGAGCAGTGGATTTTTGTAGTCAACATGCCAATTTAAAGTGCCACAAATAAAAGATCGATTCCTCCTTTCCTGGAGGAGAAATTAAGGAAAATTCTTTTCATCTTACGGACTGAGTGTACAGAGCTAAAGAGGCAGAAGATGGAAATGAGATTGTCTCCTGAGAGGAGTAAATTTGTCAATTTAGCAAATTAGAGAGAGTATGCTTTCACCTTTGAGGCAGTCAGGTACCAAAATGATGCCACTTGGAGTAGGCAGGGCTGGGATGGGAATTGCCCCCATGGATTTTGACAGATCTATTCACACAAGAGCCCATTTGCTGGTGCCAGCCCTGGAAGCAGGGCCCGGACACACGGCTGGTCAGGGACAATTTCTCATTTCCTCACTTTACAGCACGTTGGACGGAGTTTTCCATTCTCTTTGCATCCCTGTGGATGGTGTTCCAGATGAGACCATCCTGCCACACCCTTACTGCCTGTGTGGTGGCACCACGGTGGCTTTGCATGAGGCGCCCGGGCCTGCAAGGGCCCTGTGCCCTTTCAGCCAAAGCTGTGACAGGTGAGAGGGAATCTAAGGAGTTACTCAGCAGCATCAAAAGCCCTGAGAGAAATAATTAGTGCTGTGGCCACGTAAGGTGAAATCAGAGGGTTTCACGCTTTTTGGCAGAGGATGGGGTGCTGCACTCCCATCTGGAGTGAGGCAGCCCAAGGCATAGGGGTGAGGGATGATGTCCCACCTGGCACAGCTTCCTGTCCAAAATCAGCCCCAAACACATTCCCTTCTAATGCAAATAACTTCTTTTTGGTGCTTTCTGCCAGAAACAGGGCAAAAAATTGGGAGGGGGAACACCAGCCCTGAAATGCAGAGGAAAAAGAGCTCTGTTCCACAGGGATGCTGTGGAGGGGGCTGGAGGCAGCGTGTGCCACCCGGCGAGTCCCTTCTGCAACTGCTAACGTGCTCCTGATTATATTTAATTAATTAGCAGCGGGGGGGGAGAATCTGGAATCAGAGTTGTGCCGCTGGAGTAACAGGAAACAAGATGTTCTCTGGCGCTGGAGCTGCTCTCGGGTCCTCGCGGCTGCGCTCGCCAAGGTAACGGGGCAGTGACTCAGAGCAGGAGCAGGAGCAGCTGGCAGCTCCGTGCCGGCTCAACACTCGGATTTGCTGCTCCCAAGCATGGCCCTCACGTCCCTGCAGCACCTTTCCATCCAGGAATGGGGTGGAAAAGGGTGGCGAGCCCCTCGGGGATGTGATGAGATGAATTTTCCACATCAGCCCTTTCTTGCTGTGTTATTTCCTCCCCCTGTGAGATGATGTGCTGGGATCCCTTTCAGTTGGGTTTGTTACCAAGTGAAACATTAAGGTTTTTCCGTGCTTTTTGGCCCTGATTTTGTGACTAAGCAAGCGTGTGTTTTATTGAAAAAGTGTGGTCAGTCCTGCCACTTTCTCAGGAGCTGCTCGGATACCTGAAGTTAAGCAGGTTAATATTTCCCAGGTACCTTCAGCTGTAATTACAATGTAAAATACTTTCTTCCTTTTCAGTCCCATGGGAATGATCTGTTATTTGATTTCTGGTACCTCCCTAGTTTGGTTAATTCCTGCTAGTCCCCATCATGTCTTCTTGAATACTAAAAAGAGGCTAATGCTAAATACTTGAGAAAATCAGAAAAAGATTTAGGGATATTTAAAAGCCATCATGTATTGCTACCCTTCCTCAATTAAGATTCCTTCCTTTATTTTTTGGGGTGATCCTTTCCCGCTTCTTTTTTTTTCTTAACTGTGCTGCTGCTATCTCCCTGCCAAGCTCACAAAGGAACCCCAAGAAATCAGCCAGCCAAGCAGATAAGGAAACAGATGTTGTAGAGCACAAAGGTTTAATAAATACAGAGAGCTTGAAAAAAAAAAGGCTTTGCAAAATGGTGGAAGGCTGGTTAGGTTAAAATGAAGGGGATTTGGAATGGGATTACAAAGGGGAAACCCTTTTCTGAAGAGAAATATAATATCTTGGTCTCTAAAAAATATCTTAATTAATTCAGGGCAGTAATAGAGAAGGAATAAGAGCTTGCATCAGGTAAATGGGAAGCCCTTGCAGCCAGTGGACTCTCTGTACAGCCCACTGCAAAGCTGTGCCTGGTGCATTTAGGCTCTGATTTTCTCACTGTTTTCTGGCCTCTGTCACATGAGGAATACGAGGGAAAAGCTCCAATCCAGGAAAGCATTTAACAAACTGTGGTAGGTCAGACTTGCAGGGTCTAGCTGGCTGCTGACCCTCATGGTGGCTTTGCTCCCACGTCTGAGTAACTGAGCTTCTTTCTGGCCTGCTAGAAAAGAGACATTCTTTAATTAAAATGCAGTTAACTCCAGCCTCATTAGCCCGGATCGGATTTCGCTGTTCCCTGGATCTCAGGCAGAGATGGGACTTGTACTTGTTTCATTACAAATGCAAGATGCCACCGGGTGGTCGCTCTCGGGTACAGACAGTGCCTCACGTTCAGGGCTTGTCCTCGTGCGATGCAAAACCATCCCCCAGATCCATCCTAATGGCTCCACCAGCCACCCTGCCACCCCAGATGGGGCTGGGTACGAGGAGCAGGCTCTCTCTGTCCACTCTTTGCCCTGGCAGTGCTGATCCCTTTGGGCGATGCCCTGCCCTGCTCCCGGCAGTGTGGAAGGGGTGCAGAGCTGGTCTGGGTGAACCACAGGGCCTGAGGGTTCCTGTGTCGTTTCACTGTGTTGATAAAAACTAATGAACCGTGTAGCTCTTGTCTCTCAGTTATTGAACTGTGGTGCTTGCTGAAAATGGTGAAGGATGTGGAGCTGCTGGAGCCAGTCCAGAGGAGGCCACGAAGATACTCCAAGGGCTGGAGTAGCTCTGCTCTGGAGACAGGCTGGGAGAGCTGGGACTGTTCAGCTTGGGGAAGAGAAAGCTCCAGGGAGACCTTTGAGCTCCTTCCTGTGCCTGAAGGTGCTCCAGGAGAGCTGGAGAGGAACTTTGGACAAGGGTCTGGAGTGACAGGAAAAGGGGGAATGGGTTCAACCTGACAGAGGGCAGGTTTAGATGGGATACTGGGAAGAAATCGTCTGTGTGGGTGGTAAGGCCCTGGCAGAGGTTTCCCAGAGAAGCTGTGGCTGCCCCATCCCTGGAGGTGTTCCAGGCCAGCTGGACAGGGCTTGGAGCAACCTGGCATAGTGGAAGGCAGGGGGGTGGAGTGAGACGATCATTAAGTTCCTTACTAACCCAAACCATTCTAGGATTCTGTGCCTGGGCTGCTGAACCCAGCCAAAAGAAGAGCAACATTGCCGAGGTTAAGTGAAAAGGGGGATTAAAACCACCTGTGTTTGTACTTTAAATCCCTTCAAACATCAATTAAGATTGTTCTGATAAAGACCCGGGCAGCACTCAAACAGCTGCTGAACGCTGTTCCCGGCTGTATCTCTGGGTGAGATCACAAAGGAGCCTTTGTTGTTCTTCGGTCGTGGCTGAAATCTAAATCTCAGCGAGCGCAGCTCGGAGGGTGACATGTGCTGGCACCGGGGGCCGCAGTGTGGGGCTTGTTCTCAAAGAACGGGGAGATGCAGAGGAGAAGTTCCTGAATACGGTGACTCTGCCTACAGCCGGAACTGAGGCATCTGCCCAGGGAGTTCATATTCACCGACCGGGAGGGAAATCTAATCAGGACTTGCTAATTTTCATGAAGGCAAACACCTGGGATTCACTTCAGACTCGCGTTTTCCTGCAATAATTCAACACAAACACTGTATATTTATACACAGGCACTTGACTTTTCTGTTGTTTGGTGAGACTACAATTTGTCGTCCTTTTGTGGTTCCTGCAATCCTTCCTCTCCTGCGGTTTGCAGTTGAATTACCAACCTCTACCCCAGGACTGTTCATCTGTTATGTTTTGGATATTGTTGTTCTTCACAGGAAAGCAAACAATGCTTGTTGAAGCCAGCCCACTTCCCAGGCAGATTTTGTTGGAATCAGGTCCTGCCTCAAACTGGAATCCAATCTCATCTCCATTGTTGTGTATCTCTATAATTTTTCTCCTTGTCATTGCTTTTCCATTTCTTATTACTATGCAGTTCTCAGTCTTGAGCAACATCATTCAGAACTGCACAGAAGTCACATACTGCTGCTTTTCTATTCATGTCTGCTTGTTCCCTAATCCCAGCCAGCTCTCTATTGATCATCTGCTTTTACCTGGGCTGACAGGTGTATTTTTGAGCTGTAAATATTGCAAATCGGGGACGCAGAATTTTTCTTATTCTGTGAATCCGATCAAGGTCCTTTTCTAATGTGCCACTGGACATCCGAATTCTCCCTTTTTCCCAACAACCTGTGCTGTTTTTGGCTAAGATAAACCAGGCAGTGCTGTTTGAAGTCACTCCCTAGCTGTTATTCCATCTCATCCAGTGGCTGGAGTAGGATGGCTGGTTGGGCAGGCAGCTTGTGCAGGCAGCCCTCTGCACCTTCCCCTGCTGGTGTCCAGCCTGGACCATGGCAGGCTGGGTGCCACATGGGATCCATCCTTTGCCTGCCATGTGATCCTCCATGCACTGGGGATAAAAAGCCCAGCATTAGGGAACCCCAGGTGCTGCAGCAGGGACATTTTTGGGAGAAACACAGAGCTGTGCATGGCCAACTTGATGTTTGCACCAGTGTGAGCACCAGGCCTGACCTGCTGAGCCCAGTGCCATGACCAGTGCTCACCCTGGCTGGGACACTGAGTCAAGGAGCTTTGCAAGAATCTTAGCTTGGAAAAAGCCCTCTAAGGCCATGGAGTCCAACCATTCCCCCAGCACTGCCAAGCCCACCAGTAACCCATGTCCCCAGGCACCACAACCACACTTCTTTCAAATCTCTCCAGGGATGGTGACTCCAGTGCCTTGGGCAGCCTGTGCCAGTGCTGGACAACCCTTTTGGTGAAGAAATGTTCCTAATGTCCACTCTAAACCTCCAGTGGT
This sequence comes from Mohoua ochrocephala, assembly GCA_013398855.1. Classification (NCBI taxonomy): domain Eukaryota; kingdom Metazoa; phylum Chordata; class Aves; order Passeriformes; family Acanthizidae; genus Mohoua; species Mohoua ochrocephala. The sequence continues at coordinate 13,308 of VZTA01009475.1, forward strand.
GCAACTTGAGGCTGTTTCCTCTTGTCCTTTGGTTGTTACCTGGGAGAAGAGACTGCACACACACACACACAGGGACAGATGGGTACGTGGCATGGGAATTCCCTTTGGCTCCTCGAGCAGCAACCCATGTGGATGGTCCTTTTTGGTGCACAGCGGGTAAAAACTGAAGCAGTGAGATGTATCCTAACCAGGGAGGAATCTGGAGGGGGGGAGAGAAAGATGCTTTGAAAGGGAATAAAACTTGCTGCCAGGCTTTCCTCTGTGAGCAAGTCCAATTTCTTTCTCTCTCTTTCTCTTTTTTTTTTCTTTTGGTGCTGTGTTATTCCTCCGTGGGCAGGAGGCTCCAGGCATTTCAATTCTCTTCAAGTCCTTGTTTCAAAAAGGGCCCAAAATATGTTCTCTTCTAAGAGGCAGTAAACAGCAAGTGCACAATGCAGCTTCTCTAAGCCTCTCTTCTCCTGTCTCAGGGAGAAAGGAATTCTCCAAGCCCTAGAGCCTGACTCACTCGCTGTGTGAGCATGAATTAACCAGGAATGTTCGAGAATTATTCCTGAATAATTCATGAACCTGAATTAATCATGCATTTTCATGAATTATTCATGAATAACTCATGGAAATGCAAGGTTTATTCATGCTCCAAAAAACCCAAGGCTTTTTCTCTTCTCTTCTGCTCTCTCTCCCTGTAAGAAACAGACCTGAAACAAGCTAAGGAAAAAAATAATGTATGTATATGGGAAAAGAACAGGAATAATAATGCTGAAACAAAACAACCAGGAAAAAAGAAAGCAAAAGCTCTTTTTTTTTCTTTGCAGTGGGGACAGCAGGTGGGAGCTTTCCAAGCCAGACAAAGGAGACCTGACAAGGAACTGTGGTGAAGGGACAAGCCCAAGGCAAGGAAGCGTCCGGTCACCTCCTCTCCTGGAGCAGGCAGCTGAGACCTGGAGAGACAGGAGACATCTTGCAAGACTCAACACCTGGAGCAGTGCTAACCAGGCAAGGAGCGGCTCTGTTGCTATCAGGATTGTGATCTCTCTCTCTCTCTTTTTCCTCTCTCTGTTTATGTGTTTGTGTAGTTTTGTTGCGTTCACGAGGGTAGATGAACAACTGGTTAGGGGAAGGAAGATCAGTGTGCTTTCTTTAAATGTTAAAGGAAAGCCCCTCCAGAGAGCTGTTTGGGCTGGGGTTGTTTGCTGTTTGGAATGTGGAGCTCTGTTTCTGGGAGAGAGAGGGCTCAGCTATGCATTTATCCCAGTTTCTGGTCTGTAGCCTCCCCTGTGTTTGGGAGAGGGCTGGGGGCTGCCTGCCTGCCGCAGGGAAGGGGATGTGGGGAGACAGGCACACAGATAATTCGTGTGTGGTGCTTCCTGATAAAAATCAATGCCAGAGTGTGTATCGGTCAGGAGAAAAGGGCTGGAGAAAACCAGGTGTGAGACTGTGCCAGCAGGGCAGGCTGGCAGGTTTGGGGAGAGTTAGGGTTCCTGCAAGGAGCTTTGCTGCAGCCGATGGTGGTGGGGAAGGAGAAAGAGAAAGTTCTCCAGGGTGAACTTGAACCTTCCAAGTGAGAGGAATCAAATCCAGGCAGGACTTTAATGTGGGGTGTGGAGACAAAACAAGGAACTGGAATAAATTGGGTCCTGGCTGCCTTTCCTGCCAGCTTGTCTCTGCTTCAACTGTCCTCTCCCTTCCCCAGCTCCCTCCCATCAGCTTTGGACACTGTGGCCATGCTCCACTTGGTGCCCAGCACAGGGGCTCACCCCTGTCCCCAGAACCCTTCTGCCAAGTCCTGCTGCCGAGCAGAGCAGGCAGGAGTGGGGTGATGCTCTGCCTTAGGAGCTCTGGCAGGTGGCCTCTGCCTGATTTTGTCCCCATCCATGATGTGTTAGTTGGAAGCTGGAAAGAAACCCCTCCTGAGCTCAGCAGCCCTCGTCTCCTCAGCTGCTCCTCTGGCACGGGAGGTTTCGTAAATCACCACCAGCCTGGCACTCCAGCTTCTGCAGTGATTTAAGTCTGCAGCTCCAGGGACAGAAAGAGGCATCTCAGTGGGCAGAGCAATGGGCCAGGACTTAGGATCCAGCTCCTTGCAGCTTTGTTGCTTGACTGCCTTAGATATATCTGCCACTGCTCTGTGCCTCAGTTTCCCCAGGGGTGAAATGAAGGGAATTTGCTGTTCTCCTTATCAAAGCACTTTGATGTTTACTGGGGGAAATAACTGTGCAGGCAAAGGAATGCTCATTTCCTGGAATACCCCCGGGCCTTTTCGAGTCTCTTCTCTGCACTGCCTTGGTATCGCTCAGATACAGCCCTGCACTGGAGCAAACTGCTGGAGATCCACTGAAGTCATTTGAGCTGTGCTGGTTCACAGGGGCAGAGGAGCCAGCCTGTGTCTGCTCAGTGGCTTGTTCAGCATCTGCTCAAAGTGTCTGCTGTGAGAGCTGGCCCCTCCTGACCCCGGGTGAGACCTGGCACGGCTGGCACCGCAAAGGACACTCGGATGCACCGAAGGCGTGGGGGGCTGTGCTCAGTCAGACCTTTAGTCAGGCTTTAGGATGAGGCAAGCTCAGAAGGGCAGGAATGGGAAAGGAGAAACAACTGGTAGAGAAGATGCAGGGCCAAGTGCTTTAATATTTGCAGGTTGTGCTGCCCCAGGTAAAGCACCGTTCGTGAACACTCCCGACCACGGCAGAGCCCAAACCCCTGCGGTGACGTTCCCAAACTGCTCCCTCTGCTCCAGGTGGGAAGCCCTGATGTCGGCCAAGCTCTACGTGCTCATCAGCTGGCCCGACGGCAGCCGGGTCATCAACATCGAGAACATCAAGGAGCCCCGCAAGCCCTTCCACCTCTACACGGTTGGGGAGCAGGTCCTGGCCCGCTGCCCCGGCTTCAGTGGGCTGTACTGGGGCATGGTGGAAGGCATAAGTGGTGAGTGACACTCCCTTGGCCTGGGTTTGCAATTTGGGGCTGCTCAGGAGCAGCCTTCCGAGAAGGAGTTCAGTGCTGAAAGATCTTCTCTTCCTACAGAGCACAAAGATATTTTGGAGAAGAAGCTGCTGGAAGATCGACAGCTCCTGGAGAAGCTGAGTGAGTGAGGGCTTTTGAACACTGCACCCTTCTACTTCCATGGGGCTTTTTGGGTGGGAGGAGGCTTAGCATGTTGTAGTCCCATCACGAATTTCACATCACTGCAATCAGGGTACAAAGCACTGAGTGGGAGGTGGGAGATCCACCACATTGATGCCCCACTGCACATCCTGAGTATCTGCCTTCCTTTCAGAAGAAGAACCAGCTGTCCACAGCATGATGCCGTCCCCACCGAAAAAATCCAGGAAAACCTTCCCCAAATGGACCCTGGGGAATGCATCCAGGAAATACCCCAGTGACAGGACCTATCCTGCAAAGCCGCTGCTGAGGGTGGCTGAGGCCAGCCTGCCCCATGATGCTGGCAGCTCCTCCATCCTCAAGGACAGATGTGTCCTGGGAAGTGTGGCAGGAAGCCCCCGCTCGCTGGCAGCTCCTCCCCACCCAGCCAGCACCTTCACACCTCCATCCACCTTCATCACCATGGCCATGCCAGGGCCAGGGGCTTCCCAGAGTGAAGAGGACAGGGCTGGTCCAGCTGCCAGAGGTAACCTCGGGTTCAGGCTCTGCTGCCTGGTCCTGAGTGACAGGGTGGGATGAGGACTTGCAGAGCAGCCAGGAAACCTCTGCTTTGCTCTGGGGCTGTGTGGGCTTTGTCTCAGGGCTGCAGAGGTGTTAGAGATGACATTTCCTAGTCCTTTCCACCTGGGAGATCTCCCTTTAGACAGGAGGGCTGTCTAATGGGAGGTGCCTGTACGTAGTGTATGGTGTCTGCTCTGTCAGGCACCAGCTCTGTCTCCTGGGCTAGCGGTTCTCTCCCCACAAGCCAAAAGACAATCTGAATGAGTGCCTGCCTGAAAAACTGAAATTCCCCAAAGTCCCGTGTCCCAATTAGTCAAACCTTCTCAGATTTGCCTATTTCCCTATTTTTCCACCCACTACTACACCCATGAAATGCACTTATGAAAATATGTTAGTGTGTTATTTACCTGCTGACTAACAGCAGCATCCAGAGACACGTGGGCTCTGCTTGCCTTGCCCCCACCACATCTTTTGTGCTGGGAACAGAAGCCCTTGAGATGCCACCTTTTCCTAATAACAAATCCCCATTGATCCATGCTGGAGAGCCTGTCTGGATCACTCTGTGTATGCAAAGGGAATAACGTGTTGCCATGCAATCTAGCAGGAGTTCTTAGATAATCTCTTCTGGAGACAGAGGGATTCAGGACCTTTTCAGCAGCTGGTTCTTCAGCTTGTCTCCCACCCCTGCTGCAGATTACGTTGCCCTTCCAATGAAGAGGAAGTCAGACGGCATCTTGTCCCCGTGCCAGCAGCACATCTGCCTGAGCAGGTAACGCTGGAGTGCAGTGAGGACCCCGAATGTTTCACACCACGTGTTTTGATTTCTGTCCACTCTGTTTCCATCCTCTGGCTGTGATTGCTTTGAGCAGATGCTCATGGAGGTTAAACTCAAAGCACGGAAGTTAACAGGGGTTTGTGTGGGCACATAGAGCAGAGAAATGAGCCTGTGCTCTGAAGTCCTGATTCCTTGGGGTGTCAGTGGGAGGTCTCCCATAGCTGCGTGCCAGGGGGATGCACAGGAGTTTATCCACATGAAGAACCCCTAATCTTCCCCCTCAACCCATTTCATTCTTGCTGCAAATGAAAACAGAATCGACTTTGCTTTGAATTCCAGATAGTTCTCCTCAGGAATGAATGTGAATACGAGCACGAAGCTGTTTGTGGCAGTGCTGTTTAACTTGCTTGTTTCTTCCAGCCGTGAAGAGCGAAAGATTGATGCTTTGCAGGAGACGGATGGCTTTGAGAGGGTTCACAAAAATTTCAGTTCTGGTGAGATGGAAAGGTAATTAGCAAAAGAAGGCACTTGTTCCTAACTGTGTTTTCCTCCTCACTGGGAGAGTGAGCAATGAGATCACAGATGGGTGACAAAAGTAGGGCAATTTTAAACCCCAAAGTTGCTGAGTCTCTTTATAATCAGAGCCAGGTGTTTCTGATTGTAGGGCTTGGAGTTAGAGATGCAAGAAGGCTCTAAAACAGTGCAGAAACTACAAAGCTCTTGACTGTAACAATCAAAACGTGGTTGTGTGTTCCCTGTTTTATTGTTCTTTACTTTGATGACCAGTATCCAGTGATAAAGTGATGCTAGGGACAGTTTTCTTGCAAAGAAATGGGTGCCAAAAAAATTCAAGTTATGGTTCTTGTATTGTCATTTCCCACAAGTCTGTTGTTTAATACCACAAATATGTTTGTCCTGGGACTTGCAGGACAGGCTTTATGCCTTTCTTTACAACTGAGAAGAAAATTGAGCATCAAAGTCTTCGTGTATGCATGCCAAGGGGGAGTTGAGGGTTAAACTGAACATTCCTGAGCACTGAAAAGTCCAGACTATGCCATTTTTCTCTCCTGCTTTACTCCTCACCCAGGAGGAGTAAAGTTGTCCTGCCCTGCTTGCAGAAGGCGTGGAATCGCTGCGTGGGTGGAGGAGCGACATCCGCGGTGAGGACGTGGTGTCTTCTTGCCTTTACACAAGCCACTTTAATTTTTCAGGGCAGACAAGATGGAGCAGCTGGAGAGGATGGTGTTGGACCTCCAACGGGATGTCCTCTCTCTGAAGAAGAAGGTGCAGAGGCTGGAATCCCTGTCCTTCCAGGAGGAGCCCCACCGGCAGCCGTGCGAGGTAGTGGAGCTCTTCAACGGCTACACCAAGGAGCAGCTCAAAGAGACCATCAGGTTTGACCAGAAAATCAGCACAGCCTGCAAGACTCTGCTCTACAAACTCTTCACCTCCGACTACATCCAGAGCCACTCCATCACGGGGCGCAGGGGCAACACCTTCCGGGAGGCGAAGCCCATGATGGACGAACGCTGCATCAAAATCATCAGGGTGCTGCTGAAGCAGAAGTTTGGGGATCACCTCAGTGACACCGTGATCACAGAGAAGATCCAGAACGTGCAGAAAGCCCTGAGGCAGAAGTTTAAGACAGAATGTCTCTGAGGCGTGGGGGATTTGGTGTCTCCTCCTGCCACTCCCCTGTGTGTCCCTGAGCAGCCTGCCCAGGAAGGATGAGCTGAGCAGCTGCTGTTCAGTAGATTTCCCCCAGGGAGCCAACCCAAGTGAACCATGTGCTAAACACAGCTCAAACCTTTCACTGCCAAACCTCTGCCTTGCATTAACTGAGCAGGAATTTGGCCCAGCTTGGCTCGGTTTTTGCACTCTACAAGTTCCTTCCCATCCAGTCTGTGTGCAAACCTCACTGCGGGTGCATAGAATCACCTCTGTGGCTCTTTGATGATGTGCTCAAAAGCTTCAGGGCTCCATTTGAGTCCAAGAACGGGTCAGGAAGGCAGCTCTGTTCCACATTGCAGAAATGTTGGCTCTGGGATGGGAAATCCAGCTGCAGACAGACTGTGCCACCCAACGTGGCTTCTCTCTGCCTGCCTCTGGTCGCCTCCTTCTGCCTGTGGGACAGTATTTGCTCCTTCTTCACAGTGAATGTGTTTTATTTCCTGCACTAACAGAAAGGCAGACTCATTAAAGCGACACCTTGAAACATTCAGAGAAAGATGATTTGATTTTTTCCCTCTGTTTTAATCTAGCTGTATGGAAAAGCTGTCTTCCCTAACAAAAGCCTGCTGAGCGAGAGAAGTGGTCACCCATGGAAGTTGCATTAATTTTCCTTTCAAGACCAGATTATTTCCATACAGGAGAAATCCCTCACATTTTTATGACACGAGGGTGAGGGATGGAGGACAAAATATGGCCCAACTTTTCTTCAAAGATCATACGTGTCGTGGACACTGTCACTATCATTAAAACACAGTATTTTTAGCCTAGATGAGAAATGCCAAGTACAACCAGACACTTTGCTGAGAAACTATAGAGAAAGGTTAGAAAGACACATCTTTTCCTAAATAATTCAGAGCTGGAGTGTGGGTGGGTTAAAATTGTTCTAAGCATTAAAAGAATGAGATGCTGACACCAGTCCACTTAACAGAAGTGCTGCAAAATACCAACCATTCCCTTTTACAGAGGCTTCTCAGACAAGAAATTGGTTTCCTCAGCTTAATTTTTAAATTATTCAGGAAAAGAAATGCCAGTGGTTTTGCATTAATCAAAACATTTGGTTTAATTTAGATGTTTTGTTGTGTTTTCAAGTATTTAATTTCCTCACAGTTACATGAGAAATAATAATGCAAAATAAATGTATTGGAGAAACAAGGAGCTGTTTTGAAAGGGGAAAAAAAAAAAAAAAGAAAGGTGTTATTTTCAGAATTTTCCTCCGCCTTCTGCCTATTTTTTTTTTTGGTAATCCATTAAAGCAGGGTTAATGCTGTGATTCATTTTAGTTTTGGAGGGAGATAGACTTGCCGAGGTTTCTGGCACTATTTTCGTCAGATATCTCTAACAGTCACATTAAATTGCCGTAGGTAATAACTGAAGATATTCCTTCTGTTTTCCCAGAGCAAATGCTTTTCCAAACTATTATGCAAACACGTTGGTGATGATTTCTCCTTTGTAGGAACCTTGGCTCGAGCAGCAGCTGGTGCAGATCTGCTGGGGTCACTTAGAGCCAAGAGCACAGCCAGTGCTGGAAAATACACTGAAACCGAGCAGAACTGCCCCAAAACCTCCTCAGTGCAGAAATACACCTTGAAATGCAACAGCCCTGCCAGAAACATGGGACCTTCCTGCCACAGGCCTTAGGTTGGAATCACTGCTCAGGGAAACGTCCCAGGTGATGGTTTTGATGTTGACTTACCAAAGAGAAGATTGAGGAGGCACAACCAGCCTTATCCTGCAGAACCTTAAAGCTCATCTCATTCCACCCCCTGCCATGGGCAGGGACACCTTCCACTGTCCCAGGTTGCTCCAAGCTCCATCCGACCTGGCACTGAACGCTTCCAGGAGTGGGGCAGCCACAGCTTCTCTGGGCACCCTGTGCCAGTGTCTCTCTCTCAATCTTCCCTCCCGAAGTTCATCAGATCCCTCACCAAGCTGCAGCCTTGAAAGCCAGCTCATGAATGTTATTTAGTAAAATAAGTGCTGCTGCTGTCCTCCCCCGCTGAGTCCCCTCTGACGAGCTGCAGATCATTACCGTGAGCGGAGGGAGAAAAAAGACCCAGGGGATGGACCTGCTGTGGGGTGCTGCGGCTCCCGAAACGCGCCCCCTCTAATCAGCTCCCCTGGAAGCAGATGAGCTGGGTGACCTTTCTGCTTGAAAAGCCCTTTGGTGGCTCCCTCAGAGGTGACTTCCCAGCCTAACACGCTTGCTGGCATTCAGGAGTGCTCCTGGTAAGTGGGCTGATGGATGCTCTGCGGCTCCGTGCGCAGCACAGCCACGGCACTAATGAGCCGGCACTCAAATGGGCCCTTCTCGGCTATAAAAGTTGTCCTCAGATACTCTCAAAGGCTTTGATATGGCAGAGAGGGTTGAAGAAAGGCAACGCAGGTGGCTTTTCGTCAAACTTCATTTTTTTAAAGTATTTGTGAGCCGGAGGCAGCGTTTGCAGGCTAATTGGGAGCACCGGCAGCCGCCGGCGATCAAACGTCAGCGCGAGGATGCCGATGCTCTCACCTCCCTGAACTCTCCAGCTCTGGCTAATCAGCCTCGAGAGGGAGGATCACACAGCACCAGGATGTGGCATTCCCTGGGGGATGCAGAGGTCAGGGCAGATGGAGGAGGAGGAGGAGGGTTTGTGCCAGAACCACTTCACTCGGGGATGTTCAAAGCCCGTGTCTCTCTCTGAGTGGTGAAGGGCAGCTCCACTAAATGGAATTAACCTCCCGCTTTAAATGAATTACCGGGAAAAACCGGACAGGTCTTGCTGTTGAGATTAATTACTCTGCTGAATCCGCAGCATCTTGTTAAAAATGGTGCTACTCCTGCTCAGCCTCTGGGCTCTCTGGGTGCAGGAGGCTGTGGACAGTGAAAATAAGGGTAAAAGCTCAGGGGGGTCTTCCAAGGAGATTTTTGCATTTGGTTCAAAAGCAAGAGAAATGGTGCTTGTCACCCTTTGCAAATGCAGGACAGGAACACCCAGTCCTCTCTCCCTTCGGGAGGAGCTGGAGCAGCAGTGCTGACCTCGGGTTTGATTCAACCAGGGTGTGCAGCAACTGAGCAGGGACCTCACAAGGCTCTGGGGTTCCCTAGCACCCCAAAACACCACGATGGGGCCCTGCCACCTCACTCACCCCCCGGTTCTACCTCTTTTGTTGCCTTAGGAACTGGCTGAAAGCTGCATGTTACTCACTGGCAGCGATACACAGGTTTTCAGGGAAAGATGGGAACCTTCCCAGCCTGCTCCGTATCAACCTTTACCTTTTCAGCTGGGCCAACATGAGGCTTCTGAAATTTCATAAAAATCATAGAATTGTTTGAGTTGGAAGGGACCATTAAAGGTCTTCTAGTTTCAACCCCCTGGAATGAGCAGGGACATCATCAACTAGATCGGGTTTTTAAAGCCCGATCCAACCTTGCCTTGACTGTTTCCAGGGATGGTGCATCAAAAAAAGTTCCAGTTGCAGAGGGGCTGCTGGCAGGATGATTTCCTGTGTGAAAAAAACCAGCCCAAACAAGAGGGAGATTCTTTGGTGTTTAACCCCATTTATTTCGAATTAATTTCCTTGACCCTGCCTGGGGGATTCCGTGTCCACTACAGGCGGATTTTAATTTTCCCATTACGTGGCCTGTAGGAAACGCTCACTGCTGAGTCTCTCAATGCCTGCGCTGTGTGTATCCCCCAGAAGCCTTAACACATTCACTTAATGACATGCAGACTGTGAGTATCAGATAAAGGAACGATGTTAAAACGGATCTGAATCCCTCCCTGGGTTTTAATCAAGGCTTACAAAGCTTGGCTGCCTTTCCATGAGCCCCAGACAGCCATCGCTGAGTCTGCCTGGTGTTCCAGTCTGGTTGGATGCGCTCGGAAAAATCTTCTGCACAGCAGGAGTGGTTCAGTGGTCTTTGGTTTGAGATCCTTCATCAGGCAGCTGCAGGAACAGGGGTGTGACACGGGGAGAGCTCAGCTGGGAGGTGAAAGAAATACCAGAAGGACAAGGCTTGGCCTGTATGAGCTTGGAGTTGTGTGTCGTCTCTCACTGGCATCCCACACACAAATACTCTGTGTCACAAGGAGATTTTTTTGGTTGTTGTTCTGGTAAGTCCTTGTCTTATTTGGTTTCAAAAAGCCAGTAAAAGTGAAACAACCCACATGGAGTGTGGTCCCAGAGCTGTATGTGTGTGTTGTTTTTCCGCTTCTGGACTATTTTTTTATGAGAGTAAGTTTTTATATCATTTTTTACTTTCTTCTTGAAATCATACCTGCATTATTTTTTTTGAGAGTGCATGCCCATGCCTGGTAGGGGTGCAAATACATCCCAGATTTTATACTTTAAGCAGTCTTTTATGTCTGTGCCTCAGTCACAAATTCATTACACTTCACTTTTAGCAGTATTTCTCTGTCTGCAGTACATGATTGCATTATTCCAGCTCGTATCTCTCCATCTCCCCCACCTTTTCAGAGCTGAATGGAACTGGGGAGATCATTATTAAAACACAGAAAGCACAGAAATAAAATTAACCAGAGCACCAGTTCTCTGTGTGCTGAATACACGGAGGAAATAAAAGAGCCCTTCCACTTCTAATAAAATCTGGATGTGAATTACCTCATAAAAGCTTGGATGAATTATACTCAGAGGCCAAAGAGAGAGAAGGGAGAAGGGAGAGAGCTTGGAGCCCTCCAACAGCAGGATGCTCTCCCTGCCTTGGTGTGCATCCCAATGGAAACGCCGTGAAAGCTTTGGAACCAGGTGAGATGTTCTGCTCAGAGGATGAGCTTCAGGCCTTGATGAAACACTTGAATCACAGGGCCACAGGTTGTTAAAGTCCCTCTCAGTGAAAAATTAGTCCCACTGAGGTGCTGGAGCTCTTCCTGCTGCCTCCTGAGGTCTCAGCCCTCACTTTGGTTCTTGCCCAAGTCGCTGGATGGTGGAGGAAGGACCCTGCAGAGATGTGGTGAATTCTCACTCTGATCTCCCAGGGTCTCAGGCAGGTTTTAGGACATGGACATGGCTTCTCAGCTTCTTCATCTCTGAGCTGGAAGATGAAGGCTGGTGAGGAACACGCCCCAGGTGTCCTCCTGTCACCAGCACGTTCCTGCTGTCCCAGGACATCGCTGTTCTCAGGAGATGCAGTTTGGTGACGTGCTGATTTTTAAGGATGTGTTTGATTGGGTGAGCTCTTCTGTTTGGCACAGGGATTCAGCTGCAGCCAAGGGGACTGTGCGACTCAGTAATGGAGAGATTAACAGCCCCGAAAGCCAGGACTGCACCGTGCTCATCGATTGCTTCTCTTAAATATAAGCAGAGCAGCCCAGAGTGTCAGGCATCTGAGGGGAGAGGAGCCTGCAGAACTGATGTACTCCTGCTAATGAATAATCGTTAAACTCCAAAGGAGTTTATTATTATTGCCATTAATTCTGGTTGTACTGTGCCCAGAGACGAGGAAGGTGGAGAAAGATGAGTTCATGACCTACATATTACAGGCTAGATTTTATCCTGGTAATATGAGAAAATCGATCATTTCTTAAGTGAGAGGACTGATAAAATCACTGACTGCAGAAGAGCAACATCATTGCTTTTATGTGTTCAACAAGCTCACTGGGACGGTGCTGGGGAAGGGTCAAATTCCTATTTTGGATATCCTAAGGTCAGGAGTCAGTTTGCCCTCAGGTTCCCAGAGGCAGGAGGGAAGCAGGAACCACCATCCAGCACTCACACCTTCACTTCTGTTAGGATTTCTCTTCTGTGCTAACCTGAGTCTACCTGAGGTTTTACTTACCCTGAATGCAGAATAAATTGCCAAAAGTCAAGGAAAGCCATAGGAAGATCCCTCCAGCCACAACAGCAGGGATGGACCCAAGTGAAGGGTTTAATGTTCCTTAAAGTGGTTTGGATCAGGAGCAAAATACTGTCACGACGTGAGAACCCTGCTCTTCTTCACACTCCCCAAATGACTCGGACCCGTTCCTTTGTGCCTCTGAGCCAGGGGACTCCTTCCTCTCCTGGAAATTGAAAAGTGAAAGTAGCTACAGACCACGCACAAAAAGAATCTGTTGTAATTTGTGCAGACCAAAAGGGAGGTGCAGACTTCTCTCTGCCTTTGGGGTCTTTGTGCAGAGTGTTTCCCCACTCTCTGTAGAGCTGAACCAGGAAGAAGTTGGGTTTGCTTTCTGCAGAAGTGCTGCATTCCCATGTGGAGATGTTCCTGGATTTCTTGGCTCTGAATGGAAGGAGTAAATATGAATGTATTCATGACCCTTCCCATGAGATCTTTAGGGTGAAAAACGGAATCAGTCACTTTAATGTGTTGTCTTGGTAGAGGAATTTTACACCTTACTGTATCTTGTCGTTAATTCAATTAATTCCTTTTTATATAATACCCAGAGCTGGTTTAGTCAATGCTCTGAGGAGTGGGCTAGGAATGTTTATTTGTGGGAGGGAAAGTAATTCCTGAGAAAGCCAGGAGCAGACCCACTTTCTGGTGAATAATTTCAAAGTTGGAACTGCCATCCCCATATTTTTCCCTATAATTGCTGCAGACTCTGATCCACCTTTTTGTGCTTGCACAGCTTGGAGGGCTGCATTTACCAGGTCACTCGAGAGCCACCTGTACAAACCAGGGAAATGTGGGCATTTCCAAAGAACTGAGAGAGGGTAGGGAGCTCCCAGCACTGTCCTTTAGGAAAAATAACCCACTAACCCTGCCTGTCCTGGCAAAACCGTGTCATAAATCTGGAGTAATCTTTGATGACAAATGGCCTGGAAAGCGGGAAAGGAGAAAGCTCATGTTCTCCTGTGAGAAGAAAGATGAGTTAATTCTTGATTAGGAAAGACAGCGAGTGGAGACACTTCCAGCTGCATGGACATTGTCTTGACATTGCCTGTTAAACGCCTAATTATGACAGTTAGTATGAATTAGCTACAGAATATGTTTTATTGTGTTTTGTGGTTCCCCAGGGCAGACATGCCAGAGACTTTTAAAGAGAATAAAAACAGAGAAGGGGAGGCCTCCACACAGGCTCATTTTGAGTTTGTAATGTCTGGTTATTAATGGTATTGAGCAGTCAAAAAGCCACGCGTGGCTCCCATACAGTGCACGTTAAGCTTCAGCAGGTTCTGGCTTTATAAATAAAAGCATGGAGAAGTGGATGGATCCCAAAATGACAGGCAGAAACGTACCTGAACACGGGAATTGTGTTTTTCACTTTCCAGGCTGAAAACTGGGGTAACATTTTTGGTAATCTGCTGAACTGGCAGCTGTTCCCATCCCTTTCCCAGGATGCCAGTGCAGGGTCCAGCTTTCATTGCTGAAGTCAGTGTGAGTTTTTCTCAATACCTTTGGCCATCAGAAATTCAGACACAAGGAAAAAAAAAAAGTCATCAGAACTCAGCAGGATCCAATCTTCCATCCCTGGATTTCAATTTGACAACAACAACCCATAGAAAAAATGCAAATATGACTTTTGCTGCAGACAGGAAGGAGAGAGGGTGCTGAGAGCTCTTGTGTTGTTTGATCGCTCTAAAGCCTTTCCTGCAGAAACTGAAATGGTGAAATTCTGCTTGAAATGTGCTGGGTGCTTTTACAGGCAGAGAGATGAGATGAGTAAATCTTCTTCAGCTTGGAGCAGCCTCCTCCAGGCCTTTATGTTTGTCCACTTAAATACAAAGACAAGAATATTTTTGGGGCTCATCTGCGGATTCACCCTGAGTGCTTCTGGTTCAGCCACCCCGTTCAGGGAAAGGAGAACCAAAGAGGTTGCAGCTCTTTCCCCCAGCCCAGCCTTTCCTGTCTTGTGATATTAATGAGTGATAACGCTTCATGAGGTTTTTTCACAGGCTATTGCTGCTCAAAATCGCTTTGGTGCATTGGGGCTCTTATTTTCTGGGTATATCAAGAGCTTTCCGCAAAGCAGAGGAATAAAGACAAATGAAGTGGTGTGACTACAAATCCCGTAATGGTCTGACCTTTGTTTGTCTCAGAATCAACTTTTGAAGAGTGGTCCCTCACCAGGCACATCGGGGATGCACAGCATGGCTTCGTGCCTCTCCTCCATAACTCACACTTCCAAAAGACATCACTTTCCACCCAGACTGAGGAGTTGTTGGGAACCGGACAGAGCTTTTTCTTTTCCTAGGTAAGCTATAAAAGATAAGACTGATGCGCTTATTACCTGGGGTGAAATTAGTTGTGAAGTGAGGCTGGGGCAGCTCTGTGGCTCCATCCCTGCAACCTCCTCATTGCCACTGTGAGTGTGTTGGGCTCTGAGTAGGGGAGGGATCCCTGGGATTTGAGTGAACAATATTTCTTTGGGACTGGTGGTAGCTGAGACGTTAATGCAGTCAGGAGAGATGGGAAGGACTCTCCTATGTAGCAAATATTTATCTGAGTCTGTGACGGAGCAAGCCCCTCTCCCCAGGACTCTGGTAAAGTCTTGCAAGCAGCAGTGTGAACCCCATCACACGTGGCAGGGAGCTGCTGGATGAAAGGAGGGAGGATGAAAGGAGATCATTTCTGAAACCCTCCTGCCTCTCAGTGCAAAACCAGCAAGTCCTCCACACACCCCCTGCATTAATTTTTAAGGTCCCTTCCAACATTCCATGATTAGACCTGCAGCACCAGTTTGTCCATATATAACTGTGGATACTGGGATTTCCTTCCCAGAACCTTTGTCTCCTTTCACTTCAAGCCCTCAGTTTTTCTAATCCCGTGAGGGGCTCGAAATAGGAGCGGCTGCAAAAGTGCTGCTCCACAGCCAGATTCCAACCCAGCGGGGCAGGTGGTGTCCTGTCAAAGCAGAGAGAAACCTGACAGTGGCACAGAGTGCTGCCTTTTTTCCTTCTGATTTTGGCACTGAGAAAATGCTCTTGGCCTCTCCTCTCCCAAGAGGGGCTGGGTGCAGGTGTTCGACAGCGCTGTGAGCACCACACGAGAGCCATCGAGTCCGTGGGCGAGGTGTAATATCTTCAGCATCCACGTCCATTTGGAAAGGTGCTTTAAGGCAGCTGCGTCCCCAGCTCGCAGAGGCACTGGCAAGGGATTTCTGGGCTCACACTGTACCATTTCTGAAGAGATAACAATCCTGGATATTAAAGAGCCTCTAAGGGAACGGGAGCAGCTGCGCGATGTTTTTGTAGACTGAAGGTGCAGCTCTGGCAGCACTAAATCTGGAACGTCAACAAGCAGATTAAACAAGATGGTTTAGCTCTTAGAGCCAGCCTCAGGCTGGCCACTGGAATTGGTGATGAGAGGCTGTAATTGAAAGGAAGTCTGATATTTGTAAATCTCAGAAGGTTTGGAAGCCGTGGGTGATGGTGTGCAGGTGCGGGTGGGCGCGTCTCCATTCCACAATCGACCACTTCACCTCTCTTGTAAGCATCCACAGATCGTCTTGGTCAGCATTGCATTAGGAATTAGCACTTGCTGGCATTAAAACCTAGAGTAGGATTATTAATTACTTATTACATCTACTTCCCTTTCCTTTGCCCTTTTGTCTGTGTGGAGAAGGATGAGTGTGTGGCTGGTTTGGGGCTTTGATCACAACTTTTTTACTGTGTCATGCAGAGGGTTCTTACAGCCTGCAGATGACTGGATTTTACAGCCCACACTTGCAGAAGTGGGGCTCTGAAGTGTCTCTCCCCCATCATCACCTACCAGATTTGAAGCCTGGCCTGGGTAAGCACCGCCTCAGGTTCAGTTCAGCTTCTGAATATTAAAATACTCTCAGCCAGGTTTAGGGGTTTCTTCAGGAAAAGGGCAGCACAAGAGCAGTGCTCTCCCTTTCCATCTACCCGGCACAGAATGGATTTTGCTCAAGGTGTCAACTTCTATTTCTCAGAGACAATTTTACTTCTTTCTTCGCTGGACATAAATGCGTCTGTTCTCTTTTGTTATTCAGAAAAGAAATGAGGAAACAAACCCCTCACTTATTCTCACTGCTAAAACTATAGCTTAGAAAACTCTACATATTAATAGTGTGAATCACTTAAGTGAGGTACATTATGTTTTCAATTTCCATGATGCTTTTAGTGTAGGCAACTTATCAGGGGCTGCCTTTTAATCTGTTGCAGCAATCTTGAACATTAAAGCCAGGTTATTTCATAAAGGGATGTATTCCTTTCACTGGGGAGGTTAATATCACCCGTGATTATATTTGACATTTGGGCCTGGCATATTAGTTTTCATACCATGTCTGAGCCTAACTACCCACTCCTCTCATGAGCAGGGTTTGAAGTGGGTACATTTCAAATCTCTGCACACATCCATGAGTGCCATCCTAACAGCCTCATCACTGGAAATAAGAAAAGACAATTTAATGAACAAAACGGGGAGGGTGAGACCTGTAAATGAAATTTTCTCTGGTGGGTAAGCAAGCAAGGGATAAGTGTTGTTGTTGTGCATTCCTGCTGAGGAAGCTATGGAAGGGGAGAGGGTGCCGTGCTCCTTGGAGGAACGTCTCCAGAGCATCCTCCCTGGAAATATCCCTGAACAAACACTGCTGAGGTGCAGCTGACGTGCAGCCAGGCCTTCCAGCTTCTTGCAGAGATTCCTTTCGTAATACAACCCCCAGCACGGCTTAGGGGTCTTCTCTCACTGAGAAGAGAGGCATTTGGAGAGACAGGTCCAGAGGCTGATGTCTCAGGCTGAGAACGCTTCACGTCCTGTAAAGCCAACAGACTCTGGGTGCCTGTCAGTGCAGGGCTGCTTGAGTGTGAGCCTAAAAGGACCTAAAAGGCCTTCAGCCTTCAGAGCTGAAGGTGGTAAACGTAATCTTGAATTTCACTGCTGGCCTGGTGAAGATGGCAATGCTCTGTTCAGGTAAGTGCCTTTTGTTTAGCAGGCAAGGGAGCTCATGGCTCATCCTTGTCTCGGTGGGAATTTATCTGCAAACTTCAGCTGTTCTCTTCCTGTTTGAACCCCACTGGCTCCCATTTGTCTTTGGTAAGAAAGGGGGGTTGAAGGTGAAGCTCTGGGCGCTGCTCTTGGATATGAATAACTTGGGGAACTTACTGCCACCAGCAATGCCTAGAGCTGAGCCAGTTCTTAAGGAAACCAGGGCCTTTCTACTTAAAATGTGAGTTCCTGGGTGCTGTTTCTCTCATTAGCCAGCTGTTTGCAGTGTGTTGGAGCCAGCAGGGCCTTGATGTGGCCTTTGGGTGTTCGGTTTTGTTAAATCACTGTCGTATTTTAGGCTTTGTTTGTTCAGCCTGAGAGCCGTGGTTATGTCCCAGTGAGCCTTGGAAACAGAGCAGTGGACTGAAAGGGAAGGAAGGGACCCGAGGAGACGACAGTTCAGGAGAGAGAAAGAGTAAGTGGAATTAAATTACCACCAATTTCGGAGGCACAACAATGCATTAGGGGATTTCATGGAGGATTCAAACAACTGGGCTTGAAAAAAACTCCCTTCCCAAAATTCCCTGTCATCAAACGTCATTTCCACAGCCCCATCCTTTGATTTATTTTCAAAGGTAGCTGATAATGCTCCCATAAATTCTTCTGCCTTTGTCTTTTATCTGATCCTGACACTGAGACTGCAGTGGAGGAAGGACCCCAAGCAGTGAAAGCAGCAGCTGTACCTTTTGTTTCCTGCAGTGCAGGGAATTGGAGACAAAAGGAACTCTGCAGGATCACAAGTGCAAACCTAAGCTGCCAGTAAGAGAAATAATAACCAGATTCCAGGCTCTCTGTGCACTACTTGGGTGAAGACACCGATCTCTGGGATCAGAGCCCGCTTCCCGTTGATTCCTAGCACAGCCCAGTGCTCCCTGGGGGCTGCTGGGAATCAGAGGATCTCCTGAAGTGGAAGCTCCACTTGACAAATCTAAGTACAGCTTGGCAAAATGTCACTGAAATGAAACCATGTGGATTAATTACAAAACTCCCTGAACTTAACAGGGTCAGGATTTTATCCCGAAATCCCCCAATTGCTCTTGCATATTAAGACAGACTCAGTCATGGAAAATGGGGGTGTGAGAGGGCATCAGGATGGCACAGAAATCTGCTCCTCCGTGCTCCTGTATCTGATCCATCATTTCCATTCCTGTTTCCACAAATCTCACAGACCTGGAGACTCGACTGTTCCCCCCACAACTGGCTCCAGTGTCCTTATCCCTGGGGCAGCCTTCCCAATACCTGAGTCCCACCCAGCACGGGTTAGGGAAGTTCCAGAGGTATGTTCAGGGTACAGACCACCTTGTCTGTCCTTTGAGAAGTGCTCAAGTGGAATATTTTTGTTTTATAAGACACACCTTTGGGCAAGCTGATGGCTTTTTGTGCATCAGCCCCGAGTTTTTAAACCCACCTTTGGGTGGGTTTTCACCTGTGGCACAGCACTGCTCAAACAGAGCTGCTCATGGAGAAGCCCAGAACTGGTCAGGGGAAGGTCCCTTGGGAAATGCACCTGTGGACCCCCTGTCCCCTCACCCTTGTTCCCAAACTCACGTGCTCTGCATTCAGACCCAGTTCCAATCAGAACCCCTGTACTTATATTCTGGGTTTTTTTACGACTACAGTTTTGTTTAACATCGCCCCTGAAGAGCTCTGTAGTGTTTTGCAGAGCTCAAAGTACAGGAGCTCCTTGAATCTTTCCCCTAAGTATTCCTGCTGCTGTCAGGAAAGAATATGAGAAGAGTGTGGTCCTGCCTTCCCCTCTCTCATTTGGAGGCTGGGTGTGATTCATGTTTTACAGCATCCTGCTCCCATTACCCAGCTCTGCTTTCCGGGGGTTTGTTCTGCAGTGTCTCGAACAGCAGCAGGGCTAATGAGTTTCATGTCCCGTGGGTTTGGATCCTTTATCTCATATCTGTTCTCTTTTATTTCAGTAACCCTGAGCCCGTATCCTGCCCCTTGGCCATGCTGTCCACACGAGGCAGGGCAGTGGGAGGGATGTTTTCCACCAGCACGGCCTGACTGGCCAGCAGCACATTGCCAGCAGAACATGCAATGGGTGAAATCTTTGATTGTTTCATTTACTTTACTCAGACCATACTCTTCATAAAGGTTCTGTTTCAGACCCTCCCTGCCTTTCTCCCACCCCCCCTTCCCCTCATAACTGAGTGGTTTTAAACATCGGTAATGAACTGAACACGAGAAGCAGCCAGCTCAACCAGCACAGTTGCAGAAACCTCTTCTCCTTTGGAAACCAAGATAAAAATCCAGCTGCAGGGACTTTGATAATGCAGGGAGAGGATTCTACAGACAATTCCTACCAGGGAGTGCTTGTGAATGTCATTTGATAAGAGCTTGTCAGCATAGTGGGGTGGAACAGCTGAACTTGTTAATGGAAATGCCTCTTCTATCACCATTCAACTATTTTGCAAGGCAGGATTGTTTCAAACAAAATTATTTTTGTGAAAAAAGAAAAGATTTCTCTACTATCGCATCTAATTGTGGTATTAGGGAGCAAAATGTCATTTTAAATGGACTTTTTGGAAGGAAACCGGTTATTTATAGCCATACTTTGTAAAAATTGGTCAGAGCAATTGTTTGAATTGAAAAGAAGCTCATTAATTTTTTTCTCTCCCTTTTTCTGCCAGGGCAAACAGCTGCTCTTGGGCTGTGCCCAGCGTGGAGCTCTCTGCAGACCAGCAGTGCTACTGCACCAGTGTCAGGCTACGGCAAAAAGGGGGAAAAAACATCGTCTGGATGATCATTATTTCATTTCAAACTTTTTTGGTTAGAGGAGGAGACTTTCGAGGTGAGGGTGAATTAGGAACGTGCAGTGCTGGTGACTTCCCTGGGTTTGCGTGCTCGGGCTCAGGACTGGGGTTTCCATCCAAGGTGTCCATCACAGGGGTGCTCCTGGTGGCACTGGACAGCCCTGCCGTGCTCCATCACTCCTGTAAGGACGAGCTGTGCTCCCCCTGCATCGCTGGCAGAGCTCCTCTTCCTCCTTGGGCATCCTGCCCCTCTCCAGCTGCTGCTCTCAAAGCAGGTCTCTGGTGAGCTTTGCCTTTGCCTGAGTTCCTGAAGCTCTGCTTGTCCGAGCTTTCCAAGGAGATGAATGCTGGCACGGGCCCTGCATTGCTAATTAGCGCACAGCTAACGAGCTGGCATCCCCTGCAACAGGCACTGGTGATGTGTTAACACCGGCTGGGTTTGCAGGGTGCTAACTGGGATCAGAGCAGGGATATCAGGGATCAATTTTACTGCACGTATCTCCTCGTGAAACCTGCCTGGCACAGAGGGGGTGTGCTGATGAAGCAGGACATCACCACCTCACCTTTGCTTCCCAAGCTCCTTCCCAGGCCAGGATGCTGTAGGATATTTTCCCGTGGATGTGTAAGAGGAACAGACACTTCCAGGCTGTGATGTAGACTCAGTTCATCCCAAGCTGCCCCCAAAACCACCCCAGAGTCCTGAGAGCTTTCACCCCTGCCAGATTTGTTCTGCAGCTCAGCTGCTGGGGCTGGAAAGTGTTCGGCATCGTGTCCACGACTCATCTTGCAGCACAAGGGAAGCCAAAAAGTCTGGTTAAAGTATGAGGGGGGAGGATGGTCCTGACAGTTCAATTAATGCAGGCATTGGGACATAAAAATCCGGCAGGAAATGTTATGTATGTTTGTAAAACGGAACTTGCTAGGTGAAAAAAAATGTAATGATGGTGCTTTATTTGAGAATTAATACGAGCCCATTTCAGTGCCCAGGGAGAGCCAAGGGGAGCGCGTGGCTCTGTGCTTAGATCTCCACACCAGGTTTTACTTTCAACTGTTCAAACCCAGCACTGCTTTAAACTTTTTGTACAAATAAGAGTGAAAACAACACTAAGCCCTTCATCGTGAAGTACAGGAACATCATTCTTCTTTGTGAGCCGTCATAAATTACGGCTGCAAAAGCAAACCCTGCTCCACCTGTGTGCCCAGTAAATCAAACTAAGCTCCTGTAAAACACAGTGCTCTCCCCACGGACACAAAGTCCTTGCTGAAAAGCCCAAGGATAACATGAACTGACCAAAGAAGTGAAGGACTTTAATCTTTGTTTTGAAATCCCCTGAATTGCAGCCCTGCCACTGCTCAGAGCCACCTGCTTCCTCTTCCCACTAACGAAGCCCAGGCAATTTAGCTCCAGCCTCCAATTTTGCTCTTCATTATGTGCTGGCTACTCAGAGCTGCTCCACTTGGGAAAATTGCTGTTTCCATGTGCCAGCCTGGCCGTGATGTGCTTTCCTCCAGCTGCTTGGCTGCTGCGTGTGCACGGCTGCATCCAGGTGCAAACATCTGGGAAACCTGCTGTGAAACCAGTGCTTCCCTTTGGGTTATTGCCTCCCTCTCTCCTGGCGGTTTGGGTGTTCTGGAAAAGTTCTGTCTTAGGGCTGCGCTGAGGAAGGGGGGTTTAGTGCCCCTGTGGTGCTCTGTGAGGTGCAGTGAGGTGAGGTGAGGGGTTCCCAGAGGTGAGAGCTGGGGTCGGGTGGGGTAAAACAGGCAAAGCCCAGGCTGGGCCTTCCCTGTGGCAGGAAAGGTGTGAGCAAACCACAGCTCGGGCTTTGTCATCCAGATTCTGGCAGTGCTGAAATCCTGCTGAGGTCTGGGAGGATGGTGATTCCCGAGGGAGTCTCATTGTCCTAGTTCAGGAAACTTAATTACCAGCGGTGCCAGCTTTGTTTCACCTGAGGGATCGTTTTCTGCGTCAGACAAATCCAGGCAGGAGATCCTGTGGAGACATCACACCCAGCGAGAAGGGCAGATGGCCTTTTATAACTCTTGCAGGATCTTTAATCCCACCAAGCCCTAGGAAGGAATAGGAGCAGACAAAACTTTCTCTGTGTGCAGCGAGGAGATGTTTTTAGAGCAAGCTGGAAATGGGACCTCCTGGCACGTCAGTGTTTGACTGGGGGTGACGTGGGGGCGGCAGCGATCGCGTTGTGGCTTTGATGTATTGTCACTTCAAAGCACCAAACTCCCCAAATAGTTCAGGATCTGCACAGATGTTGGCAGGTGATGATAAATCCGTGCAGAGATGGGAAAACCCAGTCTTTGGGGAGAGCTTCAAAGCTGAAGCGGAGAATATAGCAAATGTTATGAAATATTTCAAAGTCTGTCAAGTGGGAGCTGTGCTTTTAGATTAGGTTTGGAAATGTGTGGGCTAATTTTGTGAGACTCTCCAGCATTTACTGTGGATTATGGATTCTCTTTTAATCTTTAAATGGCTGCACTTTCCTTTTAGTTTTCAGAAAAGAAAAAAAGCCTTGAAGAAACCTGAAAAAAGTGTTTCTCCACGCACTCGGTTTGAAGACAATTCCCAAATGACTGCAGTTAGTGAATTATACAGAGCCTTTCCCTAACAAAGATGGGCATACAGGTCAAATGGGTTCCCAGCTCGGAACCTGCACCACTCCCGGCACCGGGAAGGAAACAGCACCAGGAGACAGCCGCAGGGGGACCGCAGCCTGCTCGCTGCTCCTCCTCCCATCACCTCCTGTTCTGCTTCTCTTGCTCATCCATCTTCATCTTTCCAGCTCAGTGTTTTCCCAGCCTCACAGGAGCAACACAGACCTGAGAGAGGAGCCTGGACCTCCTCGGCTGCTGCATTTCAGCAGAGCTTCTCCCTTACTTCTCCAGCCCTGGAAGTGTTTGCGTTGGGAGGGACATAAAGATCATTTCGTTCCAGCTTTGCCTGCGGCTTGCCCACCTCCCATCCGTGCCCAGCTTCACCGGGATAAATCCCAAGCGCCCCGTTTCTTGCCGTGAATCGCACCTGTTATCGCTGCTTTTTTTATCTGCCTCTGCCCTCCAGCCAGATGCGGCACCCGCCTAATTTTAGTCCCATGAGTCAGCGCCGATTTTTGACAGGGGAAATATTTATTGCCTGTTTCAGCCGGTGTGGGAGCCCTCTCCACGCACCCCAAGGACCAACGCGTCTGCTCCAGCTCCATTAGCGGTGTCACTGTAAACACACGAGCAGCTTTGGGCTTGCAGGGACAGACTTTTAGCAGCGTGCGTCACCGCAGCCAACAGCTCTGCTCATTAAAACAAAGTGAAGGACCGGCTGCTAATGGAGTGCCAAGTGGCTTTTTTTTCCTCCTCCTTTTCCTTTCTGTATAGAAGGGAAAAAAAAATAAAATAGAGCGAGCTTCTTGAACCTCCTCATTGTAAGCCAATGTGTTACTCGCTCAAAAACCTGTCAAAATCAAGAGGAAAGAATTATAATTTTGATGTTCAATTGCGCGATTTCTTTGTCCCTTTGAGTCAAAGCATTGTTTTAAATTATTTCAGCCATCAAAGCTCGTTTAGCAGAGATTAAAATTCAAAATGAGTTTAAGAAAAGATAAAGAACCATTTGGCTTGTTTTAATTCCTGTTGTCTTTGTGGGAGTTAGCGCGAATAAAATAGAAAAATACATTTGGGTATGAGTGGTGCTGGAGAGCAGAAAACTGGAATCTGAGCCCAAAAATCAACACGTACTTATGTAGGCACAGTGTTTTTTTTCCAGGAATCCTTTATTTCAGATATATAAGGAACCCAAGACATTTCAGAAACGACAGAAAAGGAGAAATGTCTTGTTTTATAGCAGCTCTAGAGCTGTGGAGGCAGATATTGCTTCTCTTGAAGGCAATTTGCAGTGTGGGAACTTTGGTCTGCGCGCTCGGTTGTAAATCTGGTATTGTCGGTGCCTGCTGTACCTTCAGACATCTAAAGGTGATAAGCAGGGGTCGCTGAGCAGGAGTGAATGAAAAAAGCTCTTTTGGGATTTCGTTTTGCGATAATTGTCGAATTTCTTTTCGGTTGGAATAAAGCATTTCTCACAGCGGTGAGTCTTGCGCTTTTCCCGGGTTTCCAAAGCGAGTTCATGAGCCTTCAATAAGGGAAGCCGTGTGAATCACTGAAATGTAATGTTCGCTGCTGAGCCGCCGTGGCAGAGCTCGCTCCCAGGCTGCGAGGTGCACAGACATTCCAGAGCCACGTTCTGGTGCCAAACGGAGAGATAATGAGGCTCAGGCTCGCTGCTTGCCCTGCCTGCTGCTCCGAGAGGTGGAACGAGGTCCTGGGAGAGAGCATCTTAAATCCAATCGGCAGCCAGCAGGTTTGGGGGATCTGTCACACGGTGAGTGATGCTGGTGTGTGAAATGACATTTCCCTGGCACCGAGGGGGAGCCGGAGTGAGAGCGGCTGCAGTGTCGGCTCTGCGGCATCACGAGGTCTCCGATGGAAGTCCCTCCAGGAGGTTTTCCAACAATCTCACCTTGACCAAAACCAGGGCTGCTGCTCATATTTCTGTTGAAATTTCCCCCTGAGGACACATTTCAGCAACGGGAGGTGGTTTTGCTCCCCAGACGGCCTTGGGAGGCATCCTGGGATTAGAGACAGAAAACCAGTCCTGGTCCTCCCTGCATTTGTGCAGCAAAGGTGCAACATCTGCAGTGTCCAGATGTTAAACCACAGGAGCTGTGGCTGATCAGTGTAAATAAAGCAGTGGTGTTTATGTGAGTGTGTTAATGAGGATATGCAGGATGCCAATCTGCAGGGATAATGTGAATATATCGTGTGTTTATGGCACAGAGAAAACCCCAGCAAGCCTTTCCCTCCACTTCAAACCAAGAGCCTCATAAAGGGGCGAAGGAGAGGAGATTTATTCCCAAAGTTTGCTGTGTTCGGCCACAGGACAGCTCAGCAGGAGGAGGGGACTCAGCCTCCTCTTCCTCAGCCTGCTATGAGCAGAGGAAGCTCCTGGAGCTGGGCAAAGAAAGAAGCCTGGACCAGGTCCAGGTAATTAATGAATTCACTCTCCTCTCCTTGCTCCTCCTCATCCTCCTACCCAGCCAGCCCTCGAAAGGAGCAGAGCTGCTTCTGGGTTGAGGTGATGGTGAAACTGGTTATTTTGTCAAGATTTTGGCCAAGACTCATTTAAATAAATACAAGCGAGGCTCTAGAGGGACAGAAGGGTGTTATTTTTTTTTTTATTGCTTCTTGTACCTTGAAGTGCTGCCTTTAAGCCACCAGGAAGGTCCCTAAAAGCCTCTCTGGGAGAAGAGGGAGAGCAAAGCCTTTCCTCTGAGCAGTGCTGGGAGGTTATTGTGCAATCAGGTAATGTTTTAAAGGGTTACTTGGTGTTAAAAATCAACATTCTGTGCAGTTTTTGGCTGGGGAAGGAGCATTTTAGGGGCTGGAGCTACAGACTATTACAAAGCCCAGCGCTGCTTCGAGACTTGGGCAGCTTTACCCCTTCTTTTCTTGTCCTGTGTCCTACAACAGGAAAAAGAAAATTAAATGGGGACTGGTCATCCTGGGGGTGAAATGTGAGAGTCCCTGAGCACAGGGAGCTGAAGGAGAAGGGAAAGTTAATTAATCCATCAGGCTGAAATCCCCAGTGTCAAATATTCTTTTCCACCAGAGTGTGTTGACAGCTGGAGCCCGTGAGCAGCCCGAGGATGACAACCAACGGGAAACTTGGGACCAAAAGGAGGGAAGCAAAACTCAGTAGTGTTTTCTGGGTAAAACTTGTGGCAGATGCCACATGGGAGTCAAGAGAAATAAAAGAAGCAAATATGAGGTGCCAGGGGAGGGAAGGGAGAAGCGAACGTTTTTCTAATCCCTGAATTTGACAGCCAGTTTATATGAAATAAACTCTGAAGGCTCCTGCCTTCCCCAAGGTATTTTCTTTCTAAATAGATCTATAGATACACTAATTAGTCAACGGAGAAGCACAGGAGTTAATCCCTAATCATGTAAATGTGTTGTTTCAATTAATTAATGCACGTGGCACTCGTGCTCTGGTGATCGGCACCCTAAGGAAAGACAGAGGAAAATAATCATGTTTAACAGTCTACTCCCATTAATTCCTCCAAACACTAATGGTGTCAGAGCTTCCCATGGTCTCTATAATTCAGCGTTGTTTTGCAGCGCTGTGTTATAAATTAGCTGGAATCACGGGCTGGAAGTGATAGTTTGGGAAAAAAGGAAAAACAAAGATTTTTTTGGGGGGGAGTTTTTTTTTTTTGGATGCCTCCCTGAAGGAGTGCAGAGAAGGGGAGAAGTGAAGCGCTGTTTGCTGGGTGCTGGTGGGGCTTTGCCAGTCTGTAGGATTATAGGGGGATTGTTAGAGCAGGCAGAGAGACCTGGAAGAAGAAAACAAGTCATCAAAGAGAATATTTTCGGCCGTGAAACAACTCTTCCCTTAATTAAGCACCTCGCTGACCTACCTAAAAGAGCTGCCCAAACCATTTCTACTGGGTTTTTTTTTACCAAATGTTAACATTTCAGCTCAGACAGTCACGATGAAGGTTAATAAAAAGGACATGTTTATATAAACCGGAAGGGACTGTAATGTCCTTTTTGTGCTGTTTCTGAGAACTGGGAGCACCACACCAGAATTAAAAGCTGCTTTGTTAAGGAAAAGGCATAAAAGGAATATATGGAACAAGGCAAGTGAGGGATGGATGAGCCCTGCAGAGCAGACAGCACAGAGTGGGGCTCACAGGAAAGTTCTGGCTCCTTGGCAAGATAAAAATACCCACAAATGGGATGACAGAGGCATCTGTGGAGCCAGTAATTACCTCCTGGACCGGGCAAAGGCTGCTGTTATGAAAAGGCAGAGCGCTGTTTGGTTTGTCTGAGGCCTCTGTGGAGAGGAGCGATGTTTGCAGAGGTTGTTCTGTTTTAGCTTTTCCTGACCAGCAGCAAACATGCCCTTATTGCAGCCCATCTTTTGGGCTTTGGAGCCCCAAGGGGGAGGGGGTGATGCTCAGGATGGAGGATGTGCAGAGGTGCTAAGTCCTTGAGGTGCGGGTGGGACCTGCAGAGTTTGTGGTCCACAAAACCCTTTGTGCTTGTCCTGATAGCAGCAGCTCCTCACCCCCGAGACAGCCCCAGACTGATGGTGCTTCTCCAGCATAAATACAGTTATTGGAAATAACTAAAGGAGTAATTAGAGAGGAGGCAGGAGTCAACTGAATTGCAGAGGCCAGTGTGTGCTGTGGATAGAGAAATTGGGATTTTTGTGTCTGTTCTCTCACGTGTAGCTGGTGGACAGGAGTGAGAAGGGCCCTGGGGCACTGGCAGCCTAGGGAAGCTGGGGTTCACAGCCCTTGGGGTACATTTGATTCTGGCTGCTTTGCACCTGACCGCACAGCTCAAGGTCTGACCAATCCCACTGGAAAATAGCATTTTTGGGAAAACCCTTTGGAAATGCACTGCACAGGGGCTGGGGGCAAATGCACTTGGACCGCTTCGGTCCCACGGGCCAAATCTACCTATTAGAAACTCGAAATTTTGGAACCTTTTTTCTTTCCCTTTCCTGGAGAACCCACACTGCAGCTTCCTCGAAGGCTTCCTCCTCCTCCTGGAAAGCAGGGAAAGCAAGCCCTTCACGGATCAGCCAGGGCTTCCCAGCATTCCTCCGGCCGATGAAGAAGAAGAGTTTGCACCAACGAACTGTGAGCTCTGCCCTGCTCTGCACCCCAGCATAAACCCCAGCCCACGGTGCCTGAGCCCTTGCACGTCTGTGTGACGCTCGGTGCAATCAGCAGCTGTTTTTCCTCAGTTTATTGGGGGGCAGGGGAATATCTGTGTTTTCTGTGGCATTTTTCCCCACCTGTTGCTACAGTAACTGTTTTGTCAGGCTGCTGATTTGGGTGTTTGAGTGACAGAAGGTTTAATTTTACTTTAGCAAATTATCCCTTTTCTTCGAGCGTGATTTCCCCTGGTGCAAAATTCCTCCTGAAAGCTTCCCATCACGTCAGAGAACATCCTTTTAAAGACCACATCTCTCTGATTTTCACTCATGGAGCATGAAACCTTCCATTCGCCCATTTGCTGGGCCGGCTGCGATTCACTTCTTTCCTCTGCAGACCAATCCCCAAGTTTGTGCCCTGCTGGTTATTTAAAACCAGGGTCAGCTCCAAACCGAGTCCTTGCTGGCAGGGGAGACTCAAGACCTACAAAAAGTAAGTGGATTGCAGGGGTGGAAATCACGAGTCTGCTCCGAAGTCCAAGGACATCACTGAAAACCACAGAAAGCTGCTGCTGCACCCAAACTAAACCAAATTTGCCTCTGCCCAGCGTGGACCAGTGGTGGCAGCAGGGCTGGGAGTTGCAATTATTTTACTGTTCTTCCTCAGCTTATCAAGAACTATGACAAGATAAAGCTAATTATTTTTTTCTTGCTAGTTCTTTCTCCTTTCTTTTTTTTTTTTTTTAGATATAATTGTTCTGAAGCTTAGAAACTTAGTGTTAGTCTCCTGCTGAATTTATGTATTTATGACCAGTTTATTGCCACTGGTTTAACTGAGCTGGAGCGTGGCGGGTCCGGAGAGGACAGGAAGAAATTGTGCATTTCTGACGAGCTGAAATCCCAGTTATTCCCCCCCATTCAGTTCTGGACCACTGTTATAATTTATAAAAGCAACATTTGCCTGCTTGAGAGTTTGGATTTTCCTTCCCAGTTTACAATTCCCTCGAGTGGGTTAAGAACTTCCTAAGAGCTCCCAGCAAAATTCTCTCAGAAACCTCAGAGCAGACAAAAAAAAATTGGAGTTTTTGTGTTCTGTTCACCTGTGCCCGAGCCCCTGAGAGCTGTTGCTCCTATTTTCCGAGCAGCTTTACACCTGATTTACTCCCATTTTAGGGAAACTGGAGGAGGCTCAGGCAGCCAAGCGGGGAGCCCCTCGCCATCAGCAGTGACAGGGGGGTCCCCCCGGTGTGGAGCATCCCGGAGCCGGCAGCTTTGGTGCATCCCCGTGCTCGGGCCATGAGCGATGGAGCTCTGCCACCTTGTGGGGTTGTCGCCGTGTCGCCTCATCTGCCTGGCGGGTTTCATACCCGAAGATCCCTTTTCTTACTTTGCACCTTACAGGGAGCTCGGAAAACAAATTTGCGAGGCGTTGGAAAACACGGCTGGAAATCCTTTGATGTCTCAAAGGTTCAAATCCGATGCTAAAGTTACTTTCAGTGCGACATCCTGGAAGAAAGGTGACATTTGCATTGACTCCAGTGCTCTTCCCTGATGGCTTTTTGGTGCTCTCAGTGTTCCCGTGCAGGACCTCGATGGATGTGAGAGGAGCAGGGTGAGGCCTGCAGGTCGGGACGGGGGGTACGTGGTTCCTTGGGGTGTTTGCTGGTTTTGGGAGGTGGCTGCTGCCAGCTGAACCCCACACTGAGGATGTGGCATTGTGGGGGTACCATGTGCTGACCTGGAGCTCACGTACAAAGTGTCACCTCCCTCTGCTTTGGGAGGCCGATCAAGAGAGTGGCCTGGAGCTCCCCATGTCCCCCTCAGCCACAGGGGGATTTCTGAAGTCCTCAAATTAATTGAATCATGGAACGGTTTGGGTTGGAAGGGACCTTAAAGCTCATCTCATTCCAACCCCCTGCCATGAGCAGGGACACCTTCCACTGTCCCAGGTTGCTCCAAGCCCTGTCCAACCTGGCCTTGGACACTTCCAGGGATGGGGTAACCACAGCTGCTCTGGGCACCCTGTGCCAGGGCCTCACTGCCCTCACAGGGAAGAATTTCTTCCTAATATCTAATTTAAATCTCTTGTCTTTCAGTTTGAAGCTATTCTCCCTTCCTTTCTGTCTCTACAGTTCCAGCAATCCCTCAGAAGTCCCTCATGTTTTGAGGATTCCTTCATCCCACAGGTAGGATGCTTTTGATGATCTGTTGTGGAGTTTTATGAATCGGATCTATTGGACAGAAAACAAATACTCTGAGGCAGTTATTCCGAGGTAAAACTTTATTTTAGGAACATCCTATCTGTCCCAGGACTACCAGAGAGTTTCTCCCCATCTCTTCAAGTTTACCACCTGGGAAACTTTTCAGCAACAAATAGTCAAGAGTTGCTATTCTGGATGTTCAGAACAGTGTGATGGCTTAAAAATAAATAAAAATAACCCTCCGAAGCACAGAACAGGTTTCTGATCTCTGCTGCCTTCCGCCTGTGGGACTTTGCAGGAGAATAAACTCCCCCAGACTTGATTTGCTTTAAAAGAATAGAGGTGCTAGATTTGGAAGAAAATCTGCTCTGTTTTTGTTTAAGTGGTTGCTATTGTTTGCTCTGCTCTTTTGGGAAGGAATGACTCACCACCTGAAATCGGTATGTGCTCAGGAAAGGTTTCAATTTAACTAAAAAGTCAACAAAATTCATCTCCAGGCAACTATAGACAATTTATGGTGTCAGGTCTCATTTGTGGCAATACAGAATATAAAAGCACTTCCCTCCCCCAGCCAGAAGGAGTTGTAATTCTTAAAGGAAATAAAGCAAACAAGGGAGCTTGAGCTAACAGCACCACACTGTAGGATAATCTGCAGGATTATCCTTTAGGTATTGATCTCAAGAAAAAGAGGAGCAGCTGCAGAATCCTCTCAGGGCAAAATAATTGTGTCTGAAATCTTGTTTGCCAACTGATCTGTATCCAGAGCAAAGGAATTATTTTGGCCTTTGGAGGGGGGCAGGGGAAATGTCAGACATGATAATTTAGTTTGCTGCTGGGATGATGCTGAGAAAGCCTCACAACCTGCTGAGGCTCTGCACAGCTGAGTTTCCTCTCAAAATGTGGCTTTTTTTTTATCTTTTTACTCCTTGGAAAAGCCATGCTGTCCTGGTGCCTTCGGAGCTGTTTCATGGAGGGAAGTGATTTCACTCTGCAAAATCCTTCTGGCACTGCTGGGAATGACAATGTTCACACTCCTCTGCTCCCTCATTCCCTGCCCTGTCCCGTGGTGGGAACAGCAGTGTGACATCGGGGTGGCAGAGCCCCTGTGAAGCACAGAGGATGCTCCAGGGGGGGCTCAGAGGAGTGTGGGCAGAGCACAGATCTGTGTGATGCTGGCTGCCAGGCTAAACTGAGCTGATATTTGGGCTGGGACTGGGAAATTGGTGAGTGTGGCAGAAGTGAGGAGAGGCAGAACGGGGCTGCGGGAGGGGGGGCAGCTGGAGGAGGGACGAGCTCAGCTGCGCATCTGGGGGAGATGCTCTGTGGTCCCTTTGTGCCATCCAACAAACCTGGCTCTGTTGCAGCCCTGAGGCTGGAGGAAGACAGAGCAGGAAGGAATATTGCCTGTCCTGGAAGTGGGAGCACTACAAAGCCTGCATTGAAGGAGGGGGATGAACTGAGAGGCTCCTTTTAGTCCTTGGAAACCTTTCTGAGTGAGTCTGAGGCGCTTTGGAGTTGTCTTTGCTTGCTGAGGGATGCATTGACAGAGCCTGACCTCATTTCCCCCGGAGCACAGAGCGCTGTGTGCTCCCTCTGCTTTATCAGTCCCAAAGCTGTGGCACTCCCGTTTGTTTGAACAAGATCCCCACATCTTTCCTGGGCGGGGCCTGTCCTGCTCCTTTTCCTTGTGCATCCCCAAAAGGAACCATCTCAAAATTAACTTCAGAGTCATTCAGTACTGTACTTTTCAACCCCCCCTGCATTAGACTGGGTCCCTTCGAGCTCTGCAGCACGAACCCTGTTGCCAGTTTTATGACAGTTCTCACCTGGGTGGCAGCTCCTGTGGGAAGCCACTGCTTTCTCTGCCTCCTGCTGCCAATCCCCGACCACCTGAGGTCTGTGTGTCCCTTTGTCATCGCTGCTTGGCTGGAACAGCTCTGCCCTGGCCTTTTGGTGTGATTTGACTTCCTCTATCCCCTCTCTTGAAGGGAGAGGGGACCCTTTCCATCCAACCCCCCACTCAAGTTGCGCAGGGAAGGAGGAACAGCAGATCCAAAAGCCGCCTGGTGAGGATGAATGTGCAACTTAATCATGCAGAGGAAGCCAAAGATGTACAGAACAGGATTTTTTGACTCTAAGCCATGAAGTTACTCAGCCATTCTCCTCTTCTCTCCTTTCCTGCTGCGAAAGCTCTGCATGGTGCCCGGGGAGACGCAGATGTAGGGATTCTTCCATTTGCCATCAGCTGCTTCTGGAAGAAGATATGCAGGAGACTAAAAATGTTAGTGCTCCTGGAGGAGGAGCAGGACTAAAATCCCATCTGGAGTTGGCAGAGCAGTTTTCAGAGTTGAGGGGGATGGCACTGAGAGGACCCTGTCCCCTCATGTCATCACATCTGACCAGGAGAGCAGGACAGGGGATGGGGAGACCAACCTGCCTCAAAAACAGCGTGCAAGAGCTCTTAGTTCTGGGTGAGTTTCAGGGAGGAAAGGGGATGGGCAGGTGTCTTCCCGGACACCCAGCCCTGGCTGTGCGTGGGGGTCTCGTTCCTGGTGTTTGGGCATGGCAGAGCTCTATTCCACCGGGACTTTGGGGAGAACCCCTGGGGACACTCGAGAACAGGTCCGAGTGCCGGGGTGTGGTGATGGGGGTCACTGGGCTCCAGGGTCTTCCTCACGGCAGGGAAGGACTTTTTGCAGTGACAAATTAATGCTGGAACACCCTGCTCGGAGAAGCACCAAGGAGGTGCCTGAGGGTGCTCCAGGCACCATCCTCTCACCTCAGCTGGGGAGAAAATGCTGAGCAGGACACATCGGGCTCGAGGCCGGCTTTGGGCCTCTTCTGAGGGAGAAGATTTTTAGAGTGGGGACTGAACCTCCCGTTGCAGGCTCTGGGCTCTGTGTAGCCCATGTGCAATGAAGTTATTTCCATCCTGCCTGTTGATCCCTGTGCCGGCCGCCCGCACATCAGTAGATGGCAGCAGCTTCCCGGGAGCTGCTGGAGAAGCCTTGGCTGGGAAGAGCTGTCATAGACACTGGAGTTCAGCCTTTCCCTGCCTTCCCCTGGCTCTCAGCCCTGCCTCCTGCCACACTCCAAACTGTAGGTGGCAGCAGGAAAAAGATTTTCCTATTTCTTTGTGACTTCTGCTCTGGATAGTGTTTTCCTGCTGCTGGCTCTTGGAGCCCGCTGGCTCTGGGTTTTTGGGTCAGCTCACAGCCCTGGCTGGACTTAGGTCACTTTGCAGGCTTGGATGAATGGGCTGAGAGAATTTCCTGTGCGTGCTCCTGCTTCCAGCAATCTGCACGGGAAGCACCTGGGAGTGTCCGTAGGGGTGTGGAGGGGGGGTGCTCCCAGCAAACCGCACATCACAGCAGCCCGAAAGTTGTGGTACAAACTGGTGCCTCACTGGAGCCAAGTGGGAGCAGTGGCTCCTGGTAAAGGAGACAGGGTTTAAGCAGGAGTTGTGCAGGCAGAGAGATTTTGCCAACTCCATCCTTGGAGGTTTTCAGAGCCTGACGGGACAAGGCTCCGACGTCCTGAGTTAAATTCAAACTTAGCCCTGGTCAGAGCAGGAGGCTGGATCAGGGATATCCAGAGGTTTTCTTTGCCTGTCATTTTCCTCTCTGACTTTGTGCTCTGCTGTGCTGATCACACTCAGCTGGGCCAAAGTAATGTGGTTTTCTCTGCCTTGTAAGTGATTGCACAGTCTGTGACCACTTCTCCAGCCAGGCTAGATGAGTCTTCAGAAACTCCATCCAGGCTGCTTGACACCTCACAAATAACAGCCAGTGTGTCCTAGGTCTGTCTGTAGGACCCTGAGGCCACATCCATCCATCCATCCATCCATCCATCCATCCATCCATCCATCCATCCATCCATGTCTCCCAGGTACAGCCATAAACCTTCCTGAGGTTCTTTTCGAGACTCAGTTTGCTGAATTTGTTTAAAGTTTCACTCTTGGTCGATGTAACAGGAGTTTAGCAAGCTGATGTCCTAAGGAACTTGGAGCATTTGAAGAAAATACCACTCAGCGGAGGAGGAGATTTTGCTGTGGTACTTGCCAGCTAGGAAGAAAAATCTAGATTAAGGTGAATCACAGAAAACGCTGCCTTGAAATGAGAGCTATTAGCTATTAGAGTAACTCATGAGGAGAGAATATTTAGGCTATTTAATGCACCATAAATTACATAGGAATTCTCATGCTTTAACTCAGTAGTCACTTGATTTAAATCTGCTTCTCTCCCCAGCTTCCCATAATTACAGCATAGCTACCAGCCTCATCCCAGCCACCTGCAGCGCCTGTTCCCAGTGAAAGGGACTCCCAGATGTTCAACACCTCTCGGCGCAGGGTCCCACATCTATGGGGTCTCTGTGGTGGAGCTGCCGAGTCCCACTCCCGCCCCGCCAGCGGCTCTTGAACCGCCCGGCTGCTTTTCACTCTGCCTCTCTCTTTGTGGAGCTGGGAAAGCATCCAGAGCAGCTGTGTTAGGACCTGTCAATCTCAAATTGCAAAGTCATAAGGAGGGAAAATAATCATCGTAATAATAATAATAATAAAGTCATCAACTTGTCTTACCCTCTACCAGAAAAAAGGTTTTGGTTGGAGGTTTGCATTAGCTATAATTTTCTCCAAGCTGATTTCTCCCTGTGATGCCACTATACAGCCTCTAAACGATGCTCAGGCAAAATCTCCTCTGACATTCATCTCTGTTTACAGAGCTCATCCAAAAACAAGAGGCCTTTTCTTCACTTTATTCAGCATCTCCACGACTCGGTTGCCAAGGCATCAGCCTTTGATTCCTCCAGTTTGGCTTTCGCCAGCGATGCCCGACACCTCCCGATCTCTAGTGAGTGCAGCCACCCCAGCACGGATCCTGCAGCCGATGGCACCGTGTCCCCAAGGTGGGACACCTGCCTGCACCAGCCAGCCTTGGTGGGCCCCTTCCCGGGCCTGACACCGGGACCTGCCTTCAAGCCTGATTTGTCAAGGGCTAAAATGCAGGTGGAAATGACTCTGGCAAAACATTTTGCCAGAACTCGTGCATTTATGGCCGTTCAGCCAAAATCAGCTTCGTTCTCTGGGTGAATGGAAGGGCTGGTCAAGAAGACCCTGAGACGAGGCTCATGAAGCCTCAGGAGCAAAGGTGTGGCTGTTGTAAACTCTCCTGTCTGCTCAGTCCCCCAACCACACCACCTTCACCTGCTGAAGCACATCTGCTCTCAAACACCCAGGGATTTCTGGAAAAACAGCATCTCATTGCAGAACCCCCTGTCCTGAGTCAAACCGTTGTTCAGGGTCTGAGCTGTTCTTGGGTGAGAGCTCTCTTAGCAGCCCCTCGAAGCCCCCCATCCCTGCACTGCTGCTAAAGCTGCCGTTATTTATTAAGAGCTCTGAATCCAAGTGTGATCCACGGAAAAAGAGGTTTCTCCTTTTCTGGTTTTCCACCACAGCAGAAAGAAACATGTTCTGAGCTGCACAGCATGCCGAGGGAAAAGAGCGGAGGGAAGTGAGTTGGGAAGGGACGGAGAGTGAATCTTGATGCCTTTAAGTCACTCAGATGAAGTTCATTTCTCCTTGTCTGTACAAGGTTGGACTCTTTGCATTTTCATGGTAAATTTGTTTACCGAGCCGTTGTTGAAATTCTGGAAGCAGAGAAAATGCATTTGCTCCATAACCTTTCCGGATCTGACAAGTCCTATAAAATCTATTAAAGCCTTTAATGAAATCCCCGCTCGGAGCCAGCTCCCATGAATGAATGTGGAATCGGAATTTAAATTAAAATGTTGTTTTTGTAGTCTGTGGGCTTTAGCCTTGACAGAAATTAAAGGGACAGTTCACATTTTGGGGGCTGTTGCTTTCTCCCTGTAGTTTCTTACTGCCACAAAATGCCTCTCCTTGCAGAGGATGGGCGTTTGAAGCTCTTTTCCTCCTGCTGAGCCTGTGGCCAGTTGGGAGCACTCAGCTGCAAGCACAAAACATGCTATACTGAATAATCTTAATTAGAAATGAGTAAATTGCTTAACAGGCAGCACTGTCCTTTAAATAGGATGCAGAACTCTCGTTAGCAAATGGAGGGGTTTTGGGTCCAATCCCCACTCTGAGGAGCACGGAGCTGGCCTTGCTGCAGGGATAACCACAGTGTCACCGTGGTCAAGAGCATCCTCAAACACGTCCCTGTCCCCCTGCCATCAGCCACTCGAGGACACGCTGTGGCTCAGCCCACGAGCCTTGGCACCGTGGAGACACTTCAAGAAAGCCTCGGTAAGGAGCCTGATGTAAATCCATTGGATGTGTTTGGCTTTGCCTACCCAAGGATTTAATTTCCATATGCAAACACAGGTCTGCATGTGCAGGGGGTCTGCGAGCAGTTCATTATTTCTGATCTCTCCTGCACCGAGCAAAGAGAACCGTCCCACAGAGGAACGTGTGTCTGAGCCTGGAAAAGAAAAGGCTGCTCAGGGCTTTCGTCACCTTCTCCTGAGCTCTGACCCTGCTCCAGCCTGGCCAAGCACAGGTCAGGGGCAGGCCAGGCTTATCTGGGTCTCTACCTCCTTCCCCCAGTGAAAAGTTGCCAGGGTTTGGCTTCCCATGGAGTGATGCCTCCAGCTGTCCCCGCTGCCTCTTTGGGTGCGTGCTTTCCAGCAAGAAGTGACAAAAGTCTGTGTTTGTCTCCTCACACAGCTTCGCTCTCTTTTGACACATTTTGGATTTACGTATTTGCCCACAGCTGCATCAGCTCTTGCCATTCCCTGCAAGGAATCAGCTCTTTACCTCTGGGGAGGAAACATCCATCCTCCTTTCCTAGGAGCCAAAAGCTGCTCCAGCTCTGGAGCTCCCCAGCTGCAGCTATTCATCCATGGGCTGCGAGGTGACCCGAAGGGGCTGCAAAAGGTACCCAATTCACTTCATTTTGGAGATCTGAGCTTCTATTCACTCTTTTCACAGCTTGCAACTCCTGTTTGTGTTTCTACCTTTGCAAGGGTTATTTTTATCCCTTTGGCCTGGATTTAGGCCATGTGATGGGCTCCTCTTGCCAAGCTGAAGAGTCCCCACCCAGTGCCTGAAAGCAAGTGCAGAATGCCTGGTACCCCTTGGTCCTAACCCGGGGTCAAGTGTTACTCGGGTTTTTTTCAATGTCCTTTCCGTGCAGGCTGATTCCAGAAACACCTTCCCAATCCCCAGGCCTGCACTGGTCAGTGTCAGACTGCAGGCTCAGCACAGGACAGTGGCTGTTAGGAGCAAGGCATTAGGAGAAGGGTTGCAGACCACAAATGAGTGCATAACAAACACGTGTAAACAGTCATTTGGTTCATGGCTGATAAACTTTCATGGTCCATTTTATTACTGTGCAGGCAGAGGAGGAGGGCTCAGGACTCAGGGTGCTGCTGGCTGTGGACCAGCCCTCTGCCCTCTGTCCTGCAAGAGGTTTGGGTGTGATACCAAATCGTGAATCCCAGAATGGTTTGGGGTGGAAGAGACTTTAAAGACCATCTCATTCCACCCCCCTGCCACGGGCAGGGACACCTTTCATTATCCCAGCTTGCTCCAAGCCCCGTCCAGCCTGGCCTTGGACACTTCCAGGGATGAGGCAGCCACAGCTTCACTGGGCACCCTGTGCCAGGGTCTCACCGCCCTCAGAGGGAAGAATTTCTTCCTAATATCCCATCTAACCCTGCACTCTGTCCGTGTGAAGCCATTTCTCCTTGTCCTGGCCATGCCCTTGTCCAAAGCCCCTCTCCTGGAGCCCCTTTAGGCACTGGAAGGGACTCTAAGGTCTCCCCAGATTCTTCTCTTTTCCAGGTGAACACCCCCAGCTCTCCCAGCCTGGCTCCAGAGCAGAGCTGCTCCAGCTCCTGCAGCATCTTCATGCCCTTCCCTGGCCTCGCTCCCACAGGTCCACATCCTTCTTGTGCTGGGGGTTCCAGTGCCAGACACAGCACTCCAGGTAAAGCCATGGACTCGTTTGGATCACACACCAAAGGAAAAGTGTGATTTCTGGCTTCTTGGGTGATGGCACAGAGAGAGGTTTCATTCTCCACGATGCTCAGCACCCAAACAGCAGAGGAGGAAGCTCTTCTTCCAAGGAAGCTGCTTGTGTTGAAACGTCTTTGGGCCAGGAGAGCAGCAGTGGGTGGGAGATCCTCCAGAAGGGAGGATCTTGGAAGCCAGGCAAAGGCGAGAGCCTGTTTTCAGTGCAGAAAAGGAGGGAAACTCATTAGTGCAATGTGAAGTGAAACAGAAAATGCCTAAATTTGTTGGCAAAATGGCAGGAGGAGGGAGGAAAAACGCTCTGTGTCAATGTGTTGCTGGAAGGATGGTGAAAAGTTTTCTCCTCGTTCCTTTTTCTTTAACTCAGGTTATTGCAAAGCAATCCGTGCTGTTTCTAAGAAAAAAAAAATCATTAAGTTTCACTTTGAAAATGTCAAAACAAAATGTTTTGGCATTTCTGAAGTGAAACATTTCATTAAAAATGCTGCATCTGAGTGTTTTGACATTTTTAAAATCCGCTCTCCTCCTCCTCTTCCCATTTTCTCAACCTAAATTTGTTAATATTTTTAGTCCTTCTCAAACTTAATTTCCCAGCAAACACAGTAGTACTGAAAAAATAAATTGCTGCTTTGTGTGTACTGAAAGCTGTGAGCAATGGGCAACCTGGGCAGCCGAGCTGAGGTTTCCACTGCCTTGCAACCTCAGCTGTCATTTCCACGGTGCAAAAGCATTGTGTAATTGTGGGATTCTGCAGCCAGAGCTTCATTCACTTTTTATTCCTTTAGAATCAGAGTGGTAAGAGCACCTGACGTGCAAAAGGAGAGCTGGTGGTGGGCAGCGAAGGTGGAGCAGGTGGGGAGCTGGGCGATGGTGCTGATGCCCCTTTCCCTTCCTCCTGCTCCCTTGTGGCACCGCCGGCTCAAGCAGTGGCTGCCTTGGAACACGGAAACGGCCGCAGGGAATTG
Organism: Mohoua ochrocephala; assembly: GCA_013398855.1. Taxonomy (NCBI): domain Eukaryota; kingdom Metazoa; phylum Chordata; class Aves; order Passeriformes; family Acanthizidae; genus Mohoua; species Mohoua ochrocephala. The sequence continues at coordinate 52,006 of VZTA01009475.1, forward strand.
TCTTGGTGCTCCATCCAGGGCAGCGTGTGGAGGTGGAGGGGGACCAGACGGTCCCACAGTGCAACAGGATGGGTTGTTCACACGGTTCTGAGTGTTTCCCACCTCCCAGATTCACCACTGTCCTTCCAAGCCCCTGGCACACCCTGGGCGTGCGCGGGGCCCCCTCCAGCCAGAGCCAACTGCTGCTGCTGCTCCGAGGCTGCTCAAAACGGGCCGAGTCAAACGCCATCAAAAGCCGCCTTTCAAGTGATGCTTTTTGTGCAGGGGAGGGAAGAGCTGGCGGGACGTGTCACTCGTGGCAGAGTGTGATAGTCACCTACAAAGGCTCGAGGTGTTTGTCAAAGGGGCCCGGGAAGCCTCTGAAGCCAAGAGATGCTTTCAAGAGGAGAGCGCGCCGTGCGCGCCCCGTCACTCGCAGATGAAAGGATCCAGGCTCTGCTGCATTGCTTGTTGCTGCAGCCCCAGCAATTGCACACCCTTTCCCTGCCAAAGCCTCAACGCTGCCTAAATTAAAGGGAAAACGGAAGGAAATGCAGAGGTTTGATATTTGGTTTCAAAGTCCTGGCTCATCTGTTGATGAGCACGGCCCGTACAGGCTCAGGGCAGCACTGCTGGCTTGGCCGGCGTCGCTGGATGAGGAGAAGTCGAGTGGATTCACCCCTGACCCTCATGTCACAGCACCTGGCAGTAACCTGCTGGCAGCCCGGCCAGAGTCCCAGCCCCAGCTCCTGCCACGGGAGAGGCTCACACCAAGTTCTGGTCGGGGGTGATGGAATATGGCACTTTTGCTGGCTGGTCTAGGGGAAAGCGTCCCTGCTCCTGCTGGGGGCTCGAATTGAGATCAGCTTTAAGGTCCCTTCCAAGCCGAACCATTTTGGGATTTGCTCTGGTGACTTCTGCCTTCTCAGGGCTGCAATGCATTTGTCCTGCATCACTCTGCTCTCGACCTCTGCATAAATGACCTTCAAAGGTCCCTTCCAAGCTAAACCACACTTTACTGTGCTCATCCAAGCCCTCCCGTCTCCTTGGAGCCCTCCACTTCTCTTTCCTCAACAAACATTAAGAAAATAAGGCGGAAGGGAGGTGGTGGTTCAGGAACATAAAGTCCCACAAAGAAAATTATCTCCCTTTCACTTGAGTTTTTTGAAAGCTGCTGGGTTGCAAAGGCGGTTCTGTTGATTGCAGTTTTAGTCCTTGATTATGCAGTAATGGAAGCATCAGAAATCATCAAGCTTCCTTCCTCAATTTGAGTTTGCCCTTCATCCCGTGGTTTCAGACTAAGGATTAAATGGTCATTTGGAAGAGGAAGGAAGGAAAAAAAAAAACCCAACACAATATTGTTTATCTCCCTTAAAGTCACAGCTCTTTATTTGCCATTCCCATTTTATAGCTTGGCCATTTGACAGATCAATTAGCAACTGCCTCACACAGGAGCAATAAAACCTTTCACAGGGAAACTTTCCCCCAGGCTGAAAAGTACTTTTCTGTCCTTCTTAAGGAAGAGGAAAGGCCAGGTGGCTCCTCAAAGCAGGAATTGCCAGGTAAGAAGTTCACAGAGGGTTTCAGAGGGGCTGTCAGACCCCTCTCAGTGGGCTCTGGGCTGAGGCTTGGCATCAGTGAGCGAGAAATGAGATCAGAAAGTGAAAAGAGGAGGAAAGTACCTGCAATGGGAGGTTTGGGTGATGGAGATGAACCTGCCCATCCTCTCCCTTTCAGTGTGGTTGTTCTCTCATGGTTGGGATCACCTGGGCAGGGACTAAGCAGTTAAACTGCTGTGTTCAGTTTGTTGGTTTTGGGGCAAAAGTACAGCCTGTATTTTAAAGTTTAGATACGTACACATCTATTTACCCACAGGGATTTATAGATATTTGTGTAGATAAGGATGTAGATAAGGAAGATCCAAAGTTCACAAGACAGGGCCAAAATTAATGCAAACCCATCTTTTAGGACATTGCAGCTGAACAAAACCTGGGATTTTGGGGTGCTGAAGCTGCTGAGAGTGACTCTGCCACCTTGGCACCTCATTTCTGGGGAGGAGGTGAAGCTCTGGCCATCCTGCCATTCCTGGGACACAGCTCCTGCTCTCACGGTGCCCCGGGCAGCTGATGGGTCTGCACCTCTCACAGGGGCTGAGCACTTTTCTCTCTCTTGTATTCTTTTTTTTTAAACTCCAATCTGTTTGCACTTCTCCCCCCTCCCCATCACCATCCCTTAGGCCTTCTGGGGAAAGAAAGAAACAGCCTCTCTGTTTTTAATCAACCTAATTAGTGTATCTTTAATACAATTAGAGGGAAATTTTACCGCTCCCCCCCCTCCCCGTGTATCAATTAAAGCCCCACAGTTGCAGGGTAAATTTTTAATCCATTTAGGACCATCTCCCCCAGCCCCGCATCCCCCTCCTCCTCCCGCCTGGCAGAGTGTTGCTTCCTCCTCCATTTTCTTTGGGAGTCTGTTCAAACAGCACATTGTGAGGAGTAAATAAATTACTCTCTGCCCCCTTGCCCTCTCCTCCACGGCAGCCGGCCCCGTTCCAGGCAGCTGCCCTGATTGTAGGGCAGGCGCAGGGGGGAAGGGGCTCGCACAAAGCCGGGGCTGCACGCTCCGGGTCAGGGGGGGTCGCGCTGTTCATCCTCCTTTCTTCTATTCTTCGGCCTCTCTTCTGCATCTTGATGGGGTTTATTTTTATTTCAGATCTGGGGGTGGTTGGGGATTAGTGTCCATATTCGTGGCATGTTTCCACACCCCCCCTCAGTGGGTTTTTCTCCCCTCGGGGGTCTCAGTGGGGTGGTGGGTTATGGTCCTGCTTCTGCGATCGTGGCTCCTGTCCCGAAGATGCTGCATGGGAATCGTGGGGTCCCAGTGTGCCCGCCTGCCTCCCTTTCCCACTGCCATTCCCATGTGGAAAAAAAGCCCTGGGCTTAACTAAACAGCCCTGCCCCGTGCCAGCACCTCCAGACCACCTGGCTCAGCCCCATCCTGCCCTGCACCCAGTGAGAGCAGCTGGAGGAGCACGAGGTATCCGCTGGTGGAGCAGCACCTAAAGGACGAGAGCGTTTTCTTGGGTTTGGGAGTTTTTCTTGTGATAAACACAGATGGCTGCTGGATCTGCAAGTTGAAAACTACCAAATGCGGCATCCTGCAGTTGGAATCACAGAATTTCCCATCCCTGCTCCTCTGAAGCTCCCTGAGGTGGTCCCTGCCTGGGATGCTTCGCTCCAGTTTCTGCAGGACTTGAGGAACCAGCCCAGAGTGCTGTTTAATTAGTGCACGCTGGTTTGCAGGCTCCTGAGAGAGGGTGAGGGCTCTGGGCTGGGTACCTGGAGCACGGCACCCCAAGGGGGTGGAAGCTGGGAGGGAGCCAGGAAGGAGAAGTCAGGATCCCACCTTCTCCTCTCTCTTTTCACATGTGGGTGTAAGGGCTTGTTCACAGAGGTGCAGGGGAAGCTCTGGGTGCTGTGGGGCCAGGGGCTGACCCTACACAGTGCCTGGCTGCTGTCCCAGCACGGGGTGGTGGCCTGGGAGCCCAAGCACAGCCAGCAACTGAGCTGTCTTCCAGAAAGTCCTGCCAGTGGCTTGTTATCATCACGCAAACACAATTAGCAGCTTTGCTGCTGCCTTTTTGAGGTAGATGGGTGAGACTTCCCCTCTCTGAATTTCTCCCACAACTACAAGGTCCTGCCTTTATGGATCACCGAGTCCCTGCGCTTTCTTAATGAACCTGCGTTTAATGCTTGACTTCTCCGTGTCATGTTTAATTACAGCAGCTGTAACTTCCTCGTTGGTTGGCTTGAAATAATATCTAAGTGCTTCTGAGCTTTAGAGCCTTGTTATTCTTCTATAATTAGAGTTTTAAGGCTGGTGTGAGCCATCTCTGTCAAACAGGCAGCCATTTGCCCGGCATGCTCAGTGCCAGGCTTCAGGTTTCCCAAAGATGGGAAAGAGATGCTGTTAATGAAAATCTGATCGGTTTGGGTGGAAGGAGAGGTGAGCCTGGGGCGCATGGCAGCCATGGTCTGTGGCTTGCTGACACTGGAGCGTCTTGCTGAGCTTTCAAAACTCAAATGTCATCAAGGAATAGGCACCAAACAGTTCCTCGGGGCGTATCAGACACAGGAGTGTGGGGTTTCTTTTGCTTAAGGTTGATTTTGCCTCCTTTCATATTCGAAAATGCCGGTTTCCCCCTGAGAAGGGCAGGGGTTGGGGAAGATTTGGGGTCCTCGTTGTCTCTTCACGTCCCCTCTGCTTCAGTGCGTGGCTGGTGATCTCCTGGTAACAGGAACGAGCATCAGCCTGTGTGAATGATCTTCGAGACCTGAGGTGACACGATGGGTGAGACAGCAGCCAACTTGCAGAACAAGTGGCCTTTTAGGACCTGCCAGCTCGGGAGAGAAGAGGGCTTTGAGTGGGTAGAGAGCACCCCATTTACAGCACATCTGCGCTCCCACAGAGGGCCCCGAGTGTTCCCTCCTCTCAATCTCCCCCTCTGTATTTGCTGCCTTTGAAAGGAAGGGTTTTATTCCAGCAAAAGAGAAGGGATTGATGCCTTTTTCTTGACTTTCTCTTCAGGTACCTGTGTTACTGAGGCAGCTGCGGAGGTCGAGCATGCGGATCCACAGCCCAGCTGGAGGGGTTTGTGCTGGCCATGGTGGGGGATTGAGCCCCAGTGACCCCCCAGCTCTGTCCTTGCTCTGTCTGGGCTGTCTGGAGGTACATGAGGGACACGGGGACTTCTCGGCCCAGGAATGGCTCCTGTCCTGGCGGGTGTGGTGTGTTCCCAAGCGTTGCAGAGCCAGTGCAACCCTCAGAAACAAGGTGAGAAGAGGTCATATTCTCAAATAACTTTTTAGGTTTATGTTAAACTCACAGACTTTTAAAATGCCCAACAGCTGGAGGGGGTCATTGCCCCAGAGGAGGCAGAAGAAGCCCCAGCCTGTGATGGATTTCGAGCCACCACCAAGGTGCAGTCTCAGCTGTGGCAGATGTGAGGATTGAGCCCCAGACCCCACAGTACGGGACAGAAATATGGGAATAGACTGAGCTGGAGAGTCAGGGAAGCACTGGGCTCACAGGGGCTGGGGCAGCTGCAAACAGGACACCCCATGGGCCACAGCGACTCCTCAGCACGGCTTAGGAAGGAGGTGTCCTTTCATCCCTTTGGAAAGCAGTTCCCTCACAGAAAAGGACAGCCTGCTGATCCATCCTTAAATTGGGATTAGTTAAAAAAGACCAGGACAATCCACCCTGATACATCAATTTACTCTGTAAACTCTTCCCTGAAGCATCTGCATTTGGAGGCAAGATCCCAAATCCATCAGAGCTCAGGATGAGACCACGGCACAGGACCTTGCACTCGTGGCCACGGAGAACCTCATCTCCTCCCAAGATCCTCATGGAGTACCGAGTATTAAGAGGGCTTTTTCCAGCGAGAAGGGGATGGTGAGGAGTGACAGTCTCTGAATTGCAATTTGAAACGTTTACAGCCCAGTCAATCCTAATTCATTATTAGCTGTAATTGTTTCAAAGAAAGTGTCCACTGTTATGTAAAATGCAGTCCCAGATGCTGCTAATGGTCCAGGCTCTCTGATTGCTGTAATTTGCAAAGCTTTCGCCTTTTTTTTTTCCTCCCCTCCCTCTGTAGTTATGATGTGCCTTTTATGAGCCAGCGAGGAAGAAGGAGAAAAGCAGCCATTAGAGGAAAATAATAATGTTGTACCTGAAAGGCCATTAGTGAGTCTCATCTAGAAGTATGCATCTGGTCTGTGCCCGATGCTCCCTCACACCCGGACACTGCCCGGGGACTCCGGAGCCTGGGATGGGGACACTTGGGGCTGGGGACAGCTCTGCTTGCGGGGACAAGGGCTGCAACCCGGGCGTGCAGCCCAAAGTGGTGCTGCCCTCACCCAGGCATCAGGATACGTCAATACCAGCACACCTCAAAATTAATTTTCATGATTCTTTTTCATGATTAGAGATGGATGTGTAGATGGGAAATCAGCTGGGGTGGAGCAGAGCTTGGCTGGCAAATTTATTGTGGGGGGTGGTGGTTTCTGTTGGGGGGGGGGGTCTCTTTTTGACATGAAGGAAACACCCATTTCCCACTTCCAATCTCTGATTCTCCTTTGTGCAAAGGCAGAGCCACGGGGATGTCTCTCACCAGGACACCCAAGCTGTGAGCTGGGGGGCATTTCAAAGCTCTCATGACTTGCTGTCTTTCGCCTGCACCTCTGCTTTCAGCTCAGGTGTTTGTTTTAGCCTGTCTGTGTCGATCCTGTCACCGGGAGCTTCTTAAGTCCATAATATCAACCTAATTTAAGGAAGGCTTTACTTGATGAGACAGGTTTCAGCCCCTGCTGTGTGCAGAGGAGAGAAATGAAGGTTGATTTGGTGTTTCCATCACACCCTAGCCAAGGCTGAGCTCCCATGGGATGAGGCATGATCCTCTGGCTGAGTTTCTCAGTGCAGTTTGCCTGGATGAACTGCACTGCATCTACAACTGGCATCAGACAAAGAGGCACTTTTAGTTCCTTTCAGGGGTCATTTTTAGGCAAAAAAATAATAGAATGGAATATTTCAGTTGAATTGGACCTGCAGTGATCACCTAGTCCAGCTGCCTGAATAACACCCAAATTTACAGTGAACAAGACCAGAGAGTGTGAAAGCTGAGTGTAAGTCCAGTGTCCACCCCATGTCCAGCAGATGCTGCGTCCGTAAATTATCTGGGAGTGAAATACTCCATGAATTGTGCTGGGATTTCCCTCCTTCCGAGGCCAGGCTGGGGGAGCAGCAAGACAGAGGAGCAAAGGGCAGGAGGAGCGAGCCGAGGCGGTGGGGAGGGCGGCTGGTGGGAAGGGAGGGCTGCCCTTTCACCCCTGCTCTCCCTCTGCTCCTCCAGGACTCTCTGCCTTGCGACCCAGTCTTGACACTTCCCACCAGACAGCCCTGCCCTGGCCCCCTCCCCAGGACCCGCTCCCCCGAGACAGGCTTTGTCTGGGGAAGATTGAGAGGGCTGCTGGAGCGGGGCAGCCGCCTGCCCTTCCCCTCCGAGGAGGGTGGTCCTGCGGGGTCATTGCCGGGGGCACGCGGGGCAGGGCGCGGTGGCATTGTCTGCTCGGGAGCCTCGGGACGGGCCTTTAGCCTGCAGAAAGGCACAGGGCACCCATTCCAACACTTCCCCTTGGCGGCGCCCATCCCAGCCCCTCGCATTCCTCCCCCTGTCCCGCTGCTGGAGATCTGCCGGTGTTGCCAACAGAGGGGATAACTCTCATTCATAGGGAGGGTTTAACACGGGTTAGCACGGGGGCCGTGGGTCTGGCTCTGGCAATTAGCAACGTGCACGGGCTTGGAAGTGTCAATTAGGCTTTTGAGTCATTGTTTACTCATTAACACAAGGTCTCTAATTACCCTGACCTGATGCTATGGGGCTGCTGAAGTTGGCTAATCAAACATGTAGAGCCTTCAAAAGGAAATTAGGACTCGGCATTGAGTGCAAATACCCTTTCCATGGCTAAGCCCGTGCTGTTCAGGGATTTATAACTTCACACTCCCCATCCCTGCGGAGGGCGAGGAGGAGGGAGAGGATGGCCGGGCTCTCCAGGTGTCTCGCACGCTGCCGGAGCAGCCGGCAGGGCTGGGATTGCTTTATTGCCTTCCCTGTCTGCGGCCGTGCGGGGCCGGCAGCCCTGGCTCCTGCGGGAAGTGTTAATGCAGGTCAGGGCATGGCTGGGCTCGCCAGCCCCGGCGGGAGCGGGACGGATGCGGTGACAGCAGACAGGCAGCGGTGACATTCCCTCACCAGCTCTGCGCAGGGCTGCGCCAGGAGATGGGGTTCATGGGGCTGGAGAGCTCGGCTTTGCGGCCCACCGAAATTCTGATTTTTGGGGTGAGGTGAAACACTCTGAACTCCCCAAAATCACAGCTAGAAAATGGATACCACGGTCATGAGCACAATGGTCACGTAGGAACCAAAGCAGCCTTTCTTGTTCGATACCCACCCCCCCTGCCCCCCTGTCTCAATTAACTCTCTTTATTATTTCATCATGGCAATAGTTTGTGCCTCTAACGAATGGGAGGAACACTTGCAAATGCCTTTTTGTCTGAAAGCAAAGCTGCTTGGTGTTACTGAACTTCAAGGGATCATTCCCTGTTTCCGCTCCTCTCCCTTTCTCTGCTGAGGCAGAATGTAGCGTAACTTAAAAGTCAGTGATTCAGACTGCAATTATAACCTAAAAGCACAAATAAAAGATAAGCTGGCATCCTACTGTTCCCCATTTGCATCTGTGTCGCATGGGATGAAGGGAAAAATAAAATCTGCTTTTATAAAGTGTTGAGCCAGAGAATCTCGTCCAGCAGAAAGAAGAAAATAAACAGATCCCCTGAGGCACCGGCTGTTTGAGTTGCAAATGACAACTGGGGTGGAAGATGCACGAGGAGTTTGCACACAGGTTGGTCACTCTGGCCACGTATGGAGCCAGACCATAAACCCGACGCTGGTAAAAAAGCCACCTTTTGGGGTTTTTTTGCATATCCCGTAAGCACTGTGCACCTTATTGGGGTGTTTCCCATTGCTCCCCCTATATTTGCTGTAATTTCCAGGAGTGAGGAAGGGAGGTGGGGGCTGTCTGGGTTTGCCCATCCCATCAGTCACCCCACACTGCTCCTCAGGGCCAGCAGCTCAAACCTTGGCCTCTGTTTTGGGGAGCAATGGCTCATTTTATCGTCGGCAGAGATTTCTAGTGCTCCTGTCTTGGTCGATTGAAAAATCACCTCCCAGAGTGTTTCAGGTTTCTCTGTTTGCAGAGACGGCTGGGAACTCACTGGGGCCCTGTAAACACTTCTTGCTGAAAATAAACAGGTTTTTGAGACAATAGATACTGTTTGTTTTTTTGGTTTTTTTCCCCAGAATATGATGGGTTTCTAACTGAAAAAAAAACCACCAAAGTGAAGGCAGAAGGAGGAGTGGTTTGGCTGAGACACTGAAGAAATCCGAAGGTATCGTATTTGGGGGTAGTGGGGCCTGTGCTTTGTGTCTCTGGGGCTGGAGGGAACTGAAGCTCTGCCACCAAGTCTCAGCTGTAAGAAATTGTCTTCCAGCCTGGGAGCAGATTGTTTCCCAGCCAGGCACTGGGCTGGACACGAGGAACCACATCAATACAAAAACCACTCTGGTTTGGTCTCCTAAGGCATTGTGCTTCTTTGCCTTCTGCTCTCCCAAAGACCTGCCCTGATACTTTATAAAGGCAGCTTCATTTTTCCCTGCCCCTATCCAAGATCCTTCAACGCTTCACGGCAGCCCCTGGCAGTGGCACGTGGGGTCTTTGCCTGAACGTGTGCCATGCTTTAGTTGGTGTGGCCGTGTCCAGAGCCCCGCGGTGTGCCTGGCCGGAGGGGCTCGGCCCGGCCCCGGGAAGAGGAGCAGCTGTGCCGGGGATGCTCGGAACAAAGTGCCTCTCCCGGTGCCTCAGCCTGTGATTTGCATACAGATGCGTAGGAAATCCTGTCAGGCCCGGCGTGAGGGGGAAGGGGACCATGGGTGTGGGAAGAGAGGTGAGGCTAAACAATGTGTGCCCCCAAATTTCCATCTTCTTTGGGCAGACTAGGGGGGCCCATCAGCCAGGCCGTGCCAGTCTCCAGCCCAGCAGGCCTGGGGGTGCGGGATGTTCCCCCAGTGCGGCACCATCCTGCCCAGTCTGGCTGTTTATCCTTTCTCCCTTTCCTGACACTTCTCTTGTTCCTCCTCTTCCCTCCTTCACCAGTCTATTCCTCTGTTTGCTCCTGCTGTTGTCTATTGCTGAAAATCTGGGGTAATACCTCAAGGAGGTGTTTAGATCCTGCTCACCAGCTGTCTGACAGCTCTGTGCTTTCTCACGAAGAGCAAATCCCCACCTGACTGCAAACGGTGTCAGACCCCATCCCATCACCCTTTCTCCTCGAGTCCCATCCTGTGTCAAAGGTGGCCATTCACCACCAGCAGTGGATTTTGCAGGTTAAGGAGGGTTGGAAAAACCCTCCATCAACAAGTGGGGATCAACTGCAGCCTGTGATCCCTTCACCTCCACTCAGCAGAGAGACTCCAACTGGAGGCTGCCATGGTCCATCAACTCGCTTTACTTTAAAGAAAAGTTATCCATCAAATCTGTTTGGATAGCGAATAAATGCAGGGAAGCTGTGAGTGGCCATGGAGGGTCCTTGGGCAGAAGGGGAGGATGAATTTGTCAAACCCACTGTTTGTACAGCTGAGTCTCTGAGTGTTTTGCAGCATCCAGAAAGCCGAGGCGGACTACGAATGAAACCCTGAATTCACCCCTGCTTTTTGTGTTCTCTCCCCCAGATGCCGACGGCTCCGTGTTGCCTTTGCTGCTAGGCTCCAAATCCCACCTGACATGACAGCGGTGATGGAGGGACAGAGGGACACACGGCACTGTGCAGCAGCACACATTGGCTTCCCAAACTTCCCAAAGGGATCAGAGAGGTAAAAACCCAGAGATACAAGCACCGCATCTCACCGAGGAGCTCCGAAAACCCCTCTTCTCCCAACATGCAATTAAAGAGAACAAAACCCCAACACCGCGGAGGTGCTGGAAATGAGGCCGCTCCCTCGCCGTCCTTGTCGCTCCCATTAACAAACATCGTCCGTGGCACCCCGAACGCACGACCTCGGCAAACGGCAAATTGAGTCTGTTTGTCACGTGGCTCCTTGAGAGGTGCTTGCCTGGTGAATGGCCTTGGCATACATTAAGTGAATAAACCGCCCCATTGTTCGGCTCCTTCAGCCACTCTGCTCAGTTGACCCATTCAATAACTGTTTGTTTGCACAGATTTCCCCATACAAGTGCAACAAGCTGAACCCTGGATCTGAGCAGATGTGTTTGGAGTAGGCTCCCTCTCTTTGCTTCCTTCCCATCAAGGTGTATTGTTGCGTCTTTTGAGCACTCTGAGCTCTCCCCAGCGTGACTCATTCAGGCAAAATTTCTGTGCTGTTCTCAGGCACCCTCAAGGATTTCCAGGCGTGATTCACCTCTTCTGTGGCCATATTTTGAGGCTCAAACTAACCCAAAACCTCCTCCTGAGAGTTTTCTTTGTCTTTTATCGCAGCGTATCTGCACATGAGAAAACAGAGAGCGCGATGGGGAATGGGAAAGGTGTGCAACTGTTGCTTGAGGTCAGAATTTAATCAGATGTGTCAGCATCTCCTCTCCAAGACTGCCTGGCTCTGGAGCAGGTGCCCTGAATTCCTCTGGGAATGTATCCTCACAGGCATCCTTTGCCTTGACATCACAGCACTGTGTATCCCAGCCCTTCCTGGCAGCCCGGAGCTCTGCCTGCACTTGGAGGTAGGAAAGGCCCGACCTGAACTTCTGCAGTGCTGGGAGGCCAAACTGCCTCTGTGGGTTGAACTTCTTATTGCCAAAAAGAGAAACGCTATCAAACCACTTGGCTAAACCCTCCTGCTAAGGCCAACCTTTGCAAGTCCCTTTGTTTCAGGAAGCCCATTTTTTGACATGGGATCTGGCAGAGTTTCACAAGGATAGAACTTCTTGGTCTGAAAACTGTAGTTTGACCCCTAAATTGTCTGATCTACAGAACCCACTGCTCGTAGCTTGTGTCCTCTACCCAGAAGTAACAAAGCGCCTTGTAAATGTCATGAGTTCAGGCTGATCCAGCACAATCTCACCTTGGTGCAGGGACCCGGTAGCTGCCAGATTCGTGGAAAAACAGTTTTCAGCAGGAAAAGTGAAGGGGTGTACCCTCGTGTTTTAAAAACCTGGATAACTCGGTTTGCAGTGAGGGTACGTTCTTTAAAACAAAGAAAAGCTCTGGAGTGTGGGATGTTGCTGCCTGAAATCAAAGTCAGCTCGAGGTTAGCTAAAAATACAGTAGGCACGTTCCGTGGGACTGCGGGTGCCAAGGCTCTGTAAGCTATTAAAAGTTCTGGAGATTTTAATTCTTTTTTTTTTTTTCCCATTGATGCATCACATGAATCACAAATACCCTCAAATGAGCCATTTGTGTGTCTCCCTCCAGACGGAGCTGACAGGGGGATAAACCAAACGCATGCAAATATTATTTCAGGGCAGGCTGAGATTGGATGGGGTGAAAGAGAAAAGTTAAACATGGAAGCATATTTATTTCTGCATAATTTTGTCAGCTTTCTGCTGGCAGTGAGAGACTAAACTTCGGAGGAGCCTGACCCCGGGATTATCCGAGGGAAGACATGTGCTCGCTGTTTCGGAGTCACCATCTGTGAGCGAGATTTCGGGGAGCGGAGACGCGTGGCAGGGAGACGGCTGCATCTGCCCAGCCGGGAGAGGAACGGCCGGGACCCTCAATTCCTGAGCATCCTCCAGCCCTGCCCCGCGCGTTTATCACCGCAACGAGTTTCTGCTTGACAGGAGGGTCCTTCAGCTTTTCTGTTTCTTCCCCACCAACCCTCCAGCCCAGCTCCGGGGGACTTTCCCCCCCTCCCGCAATCAGCCCCGGCGGGTCCATTTGCTTTTGTCTCCCATTAATTGCTTGCTACTTTTCATTGCCTGCTCCTCCCCCTTTTAAAGATAAATTTTAAAGCCCGAGCGGGGTGGAGAATGGCTGAGCCCGCTGTTATTTTTGACATTCGCCCCAGTGACAGCTGGACCTTGCAAGGCTGGGGCCGTTCGCACACAAAGCCTATTAGCTGTGCCCACTCACTTAATGAGCCCTGAAGTCTGGAAGGAAAATTTCCTCCCCGAAGTGTGGCAGAGCCCTTTGTCATTGTAAACAGGCGCTGCTTGCCGAGCCCTGCCTTGCCTTTCTCCTTCCTGCCACCGTGGCTTTTCTATTTACTCAGGAAACAAAAGCGGAGCCGTGTCAGCGCGCAGGGAAGAAAATGTACCCAGCGACTGGGGTTCACACGAGCCCGCCTCTGCCACCCACCGACCGCGGCCGGGGCTCCCCGGTGTCACCGACGCGAAGGGGACACCCCGGCACGTCTGCGGGATGGGCAGGGAGGGAGAGATGCGCCCGGGATTTGCGGATCCAGAGGAACTGCTCCCTGTAGGGACCGGCCGTGCAGGTCAGAACGGCAGTGGGAAATCCTTCCCCTAGACAGAGTGATTTGGATCTCCAGAAAATCCTGCCTTAGGCTCAAAGTTGGTTTGGAGGGGTATTTTCTTCCCCTTCTTCTTTTATTTCTGTAGTTCTTTTCTGAATTCGCAAGCAATTCTGTCCTAGCTCTACAAATAATTCACAAGGAGATTTTTTTCCTTCTGCCTCTTTTGAACTTGCAGCCTGCCCAGGTTCGCTACTTTTTAAACCCAAACATGTCCAATTTTATGCCCATTCCCAATGCAAGTCGCTACCCAACAGAATAAAGCCTTAAGTGGCTGTAAAGCATGTTGGAAACGGGAACCGGCAGCACGTGTTTATTGACACTATTGGCAATTGCAAGGAAAGTGGGGAAAAAAACCCCCAACTGCTTGTCCTGAGCAAGGCCATGTCACAGATGGGCCTTCCTTGGGCTGAGGGTGACCAGTCCCTTGACACAGGCCCTGTCACCAAGGGCAAGCGAAGTTACTGGGGTGAAAGATCTGGAATACAGGTCTCGATTTGAGTAAGAAGGTGAAATCTCCAGGTCCTCACTATTTGCAACATAATCTTCAATATCTGCCAGGTGTAAAAAAGAGCTGGAATGTCTGGTCTTCATCCAGGCTGGGAAAGAGCTGTCTCTGCTTTGTAGTGCCACTGAGGGAGCCTAAAGAACATTTAAATATCCTGCTCTGAGTGTGTGTGAGGGCAGGCTGAGGCTGCTGCCAACATCACAGCCTGCACAGCCACGATTTGCTTTTGAGGTTCAAGTGCATTTGAGAGCTGGACCTCGAGGATGTCCTCGTGCCATTGCTTTCCTGGGCTGTCCCTGGTGAGAACTTCCAAGAGGCTTCAGAAAAGCATCTCCCAGCCTGTGACATCTCTGTATTCGCTGGCACCCCTTCCCCCACTTCTTTTTTGTTCCTTCTTCTCCAGGGATTTGCTTGCTAGTTTTTAAATATTTGCATATTTCAGTGCTTTCTTTCTGTTGGTAACCAAGGCTGTTTGGTAAAAGCTGAGACATTTCTAAATGTATGTCAGGCAAAAAATTACCTTTTTTGTTTGCTTTGCAATTATCATAGCAAAATGATTCCTTTCTTCCTCCCGCAGTCAGTAATTTATTTTTTAACAGAAAAACGAAAATGTTACTTCAAGAATGCTGGGTTAATGCTGCTCTTGTTTTGCCTGTGAAGTTAAGCTGGCTTCGTGACTGAAGCGTTCGTCTTCAATTTATAAAATTGCTCGTGGGTATGTCCCACTTTGGGAAGACACAAGAAGCGTTCACAAGCAAGAAAATCTCAGGTCCCAAATTGGTTGTTTGGAAATGAAGGGAAAAGACCAATCTCCATCCCATGTTTTAAACTTGCCTTTGCCAGTGTTTCTGAAGCGGCTTTTCCCCGTTTACTGCAAAAATCCTAAGGCGTAAAACTGACTGTCAGGAAATTCACAGGGATCTTTGATCCCCTCTTTCAGCATCTCCTGCTTGCTCCTGCTGTTCCCTGCGCTGACGCCAGCCCACGAGGATGAGGATTCCTGCGCCCAGCTTGTGGCAGCCTCTCCTGAGCAGCATTTCATCAGTAGATGATGGAGAGAGAACTGGAATGAACAATATTGGTGAGAAATCACTAAGTCTTTCCCTTCCCTAAACACTCAATTGTCTTTTTGGTCATTTTGAAGTTCTGTTGGAGCAGAAAAAGGGATTTTCTTCTCTTGTTTGTCAGTCTTTGTGTCAACTGCTGGGACTGCTGTGGCTTTTGGGGGGCTCCTTAGTGACCACCCCAACTCCTGCCAGCTTGGGCCAAGACCACCTCTTTGCAGCAGCTCAGTCTGTTTGGGGTGGTGAGGTCCTGAGGAACAATGGTTGGCAATCCCAGTGTCCCAGTTTAACGAGTGTCCAGTTTAGGGAAATGTGTGTAAATGCTGATTGCAGGATAGGAATAGGAAGGTAAAATGTAGCTTTTCTGACTGCTTGAGCAAACTTTCCAGGTGCTCTGCCTGACAACTCCTGCATGTCCAGCACATGTGAAATCCTCTCAGTCACAGTTCTCCATAAATGCTTGGAAATTTCCCCTAATGGCAACAGAGAAACTTTGTGCTACACACGGTCACCTTGTTATAGAATCATAGAATGCTTTGGGTTGCAAGGGACCTTAAGGATCACCTGGTTCCTGTCACCTTGCTTAAGGTGCTGACTGGGGAGCAAGGAGACTGCTCACTTCTTCTTGTTCTGCATAATTTGGGGGCTGGATTTTGACATGGAGAGTCTGCCGAAGCCCCTCTTCCCTCTGGTGTCATTTAATCCCTGTGCAAGGGGATTAAGACGTGGCAAAGGAGCTGCAGAAGTCGGGAAGGAGGTTGTGCTGCAAACCAAAGTGAGGGCCAGGAGCCTTTCTCCACCGCTGTGGCCTCTCCATCTCAATATCCTTCTAATATCTCCTAATCGGCTTTTCATTTGTAGGCTCCGTTTTAATTCACCGGTGTTCGTACCTCCGACATTAAGTTGGCAAGCTCGTGTCTGTGTAAAAGCTGTAAGTCAGGACTGGGCAACCGGCTCCAGGAGTGCCGTGAGCTTGGCGTGTGTCGAGGGGATTTGCATTTTGAAGACGGAGCTAATCCCTTTTCTATGGTCTGCACTCGTAGGCAGCTGCCCCGGGAGCGTTTTGCCCGTCCTCTCCTCCACCCTCGCTGTTGGAGGGGATTTCAGAACAAAGAGGGCCGTGGGTCAGGGCTGGGAGCACAGGCTTGGTGTGCAGGGGACCTGGCTGCGGTCTCTGCCCGCACGCAGCCACTCAAGGTGACCCTGGATAAGTCCTGCGGGCTGCACCTACCGGGCAGGCTTACGCATGCGGACACCCAATCCATCCAGGAGCCTGGCCTCCAGCCCAGCCCCGGCTCTGGTGGCCAGCCCAGGCCAGGAGACCTGCTGGGGGACACTGCTGGACAGGAATAAACACATAAACACCTTACCAGCACTTCCAACCTGCCTGTTACAACTTGCATCGCATCTGCTTGGTGTTGCTGGGGTTGTGTTTTGAGGGCTCCGTGGAAATCCGGGCGGGTTTCTGCTCCTCTGATCTGCAGAGCCTTCTAAGGAGCTGATATCGAGCGAGGGCTGTATTTCAGATCATCTCAGCTTGAAGATGCTCATGCTGCAGAAGCTGCTCCAGCCAGCAGCTGATGGGGGGGATGTCCAGGGCCCCTGGATGAGACATGATGTTCAAAGTCAGCTGCAGGATGCAGATCCTCAGCACTCCCTGAAATGGAGTGTTAAAGCGAAATGTCCGGCTGGCTTTGCCAAGCAAACACAATTCTTGTGAACATCCCTTTTGCTACTGTTTCATTAAGAGAATTAACCTCGAGATCTGTCCTGAAGGCAGGAGGATCGAACGCCAAGAAATTCGATTTTGGGTTTGATTTTTATGCCTCATTTACAGAGGCCAGAATGATCTTCCCACACCATGGGTGATTATTTGCCCCAGCCATGTGCAACAACACTTTTGCACAGTTGTGATGAGGGATTTGGAAGCTGAGGAGGATTTTTTGAGCGATTTCCAGCCCCTTCTGTGTGACTCTGGAACTACCTGCCAAGATGCTCTTAGATTCGAAGAGGGCAAGCTCCCTGCTCACCTTTTGTGGAGGAAGGAAGACCTAGAACCCCAATTTCTGTTCAATGAATTCTTCCCTTTCCAACAAACTCACATTGTCCAATGCTGGGAGGGAAAACATTTCCCTCAGAAAATCTCCCAGCAGCTTCACAGCTCCAGACCACACCGAGCACACCACCAGATCAGGGAAGTATTTGCAGGTGTTCGGTCTCTGACTCCTTCTCTTGGAGTGGGAAGACTTGTACCAAAGCACACAGTCCTCACCTCTGTGTTAGTCCAGGGGAAAAAAGTCCAGTGCTGGCAACCTTTGATGTGATTCTTTCGTATCACAAGGTTGGGGGATGCTGCCAGAGCAGGGAAACCACCCAGCACAGCCCAGGTGGGTGGGTTTTGTTGGCCATGCAGGATTGCAGGGGAAGGAAACAAGAGTTGGGTTGCATTTGAAATAAAGCTCATGTGAGAATTTGCATAATAACATGTAAAAAAATGTGCTATGGAACTAAATATAGTGCAGTGCTATTTTACCAACCTCTGGTTAATCAAAGGTAACAGCATTATAATGTAACAGACGTTGTCTCACTGCATATCACATTTCCATTCTTCCAAACCATTGGCGTGGCCCTACAGAAAAAGTGCTGTGGAAAACAAAATCCCAATGACACTGCACTCCAAATCATCAGTAATCTTGCTTTTATACTGATTCAAAAAAGTTTTAGTTCTTTATTTTAAGTCTCGCCATGTGATCTGAAGCAAACCTGGGTGCAAGGATCGTGTGGAAGGGCTACTGGAAGGAAACACCTGTTTCCAGCGCTCTGGAAATAGCCTGGTTTGTCTTGTCTTGTCTGGAACACACATATAAATATTTACTCGAATCAAACCCACAATTTTCTGTAGAAAGAAAGAATTTTTTCAGGTAAAGCCTTTCAGCTTGCTCTATTTAATCTGCAATGTTTTGAGTCTCTCAGAGGAGCGTTATCACTTTCAGCATTAGCCAAGGCTGGTCCTACAGGAAAGTCAGAGAAGAAAGCATCAATCCTTTCTTTGATTTTCTATTTCTTTATCTTTCTTTTTTTTTTTTGGTAAGAAACTTGTCCTCTAAATCTCATATCTTTCCATTTTCTCCTTCAATTTCTATCACAAAGTGCGATCTCTGTCCTACCAAGTTCCTGCTGTGGCTCCAAGGTGCATTGTACATACTTCTGTGTAATCTTGATTTGAAAAGCAGAGGTCGTGTTGTAAATCAGAGGCTGAGCAGCAACCCCGTGCAAGCCTCGCTGGCCTGGACAATCCCAAACTCTTGTTGCTATTCTTGCAGGAGCTCCCAGCAGCACTGGAGCTCTGATGGGCTCGGTGGTGTCAGATCCCACACAAACCCCTCTGGGAAATGCGCTGAGCGGAACTCTCCCATTTTTGAGTGGGTGGTTGGCTGCCCTCAGCCGGGTTTGACGCCACGAGGATGCCGGCGTCGGGCACGTTCCTGGAAAACCCCGCTCCGAGCCCCTGTGGGCTGAGCTCCTCCGCGGCTGCTGTTAATAGGTTAATGAGCCCCTCGTCTGGCAGAGTTAGAGTGCCTGGCTTTCCAAGATAAAACTATCCAGCCACATTAGGAGGTTGGGCCTCTTTATGACTGAACGCCATTCATCCTGAGTACACAAGAGCTCGCAAATTTAATAAGCAGAATCCATTTCAGCCCCGTGGCCTACCATGGCAACAGGAGAGAGGGGCTCCAGCCTCCGCTGCTCAGGCATCATTATCTCCAGGGCCATCTGCTCCAGAGAAGCACAATCCCAAACTCATTTAAATAGAGCCAGCCTGAAATATGTGACGATTTTTCCCAGTCTCCCCCTCCCTCCCTGAAGGCTTCCCCCCCCACCCTCCCCGCACGCAGCTACACCTCCGCACACAAGCGGGAGGAGATGTAATATTCAAAGGGTGAGGAGAGGGTACAGGAGATAAGATTATAGCGATAATGAACTGAGGGAAGGAGGACGGGGGAGGGAGGAACTTTCTGCCGTTGGCTGCTGTTCCCTGACAAAGCAAGAGGTTGCAATAAATTATAAATGTATTTTTTCGAATCATCTTCTTGGAAGAAATATTTCCTAAACAATGATTCATCATCCTCCCCAGAACTCTGCCTCTCTGGAACAATTAAGCAGTGAAGAAAACTCACTCAGTTAATTCATCTATTTCCATGTTTTCTGACTGATGGTTCACCGTCTTTGTCATAAGTGGGTAAAATAAATTACTTAAATGTATTCACCCCTCGTAACTGGTGACATTTTAGAAAGCAGATGGGAGGGGTTAGGGGGAAAAGGATTCAGTCCTCTCCCTGTGGCAAGGATTTGAACCCATACATGTGCTGCCTCGTGCTGAGGGCTCCCAAGCCAAACTTTGGGACAGGCACCTGTAACAACTCGCTGAGATGAGTGGCCTCGAGGGGACAGGGGCTTTGACGGAGATGAACAGGAGGGTGCAAAGTTGCACCGTGTCTCTTCTCATGTACAAAGCTTTTTAAAATGGGTCTGGATAATTTCAGACCCAGGCACGGAGGCTGCAGGAGCCAAAGCAGGAGCAATGGGGGATGCTGGCAGGTGGTTCTACAAACCATTGCCCCAACAGTGTGCAAAGTTTGAGGAGCACTTCAAGCTGTAGCAGGGAGGAGATGTCCAAGAGCAAGACATCCCAATCGGCACCCAGGTTCGAAAGGGTCTCTCTGCCTGGCCCATTCACCATGGATCTGCATGGTGGGAGAAATGCAGCAGCCAGAGGGGAAAGAAACTACTGCAGGAATTCCTGAAAGATACCATTTCTCATTTGTTTTCTGTCAGGGTCTTCTGACCTCTGCTCGCTGGGTCACAGGAGTAAATCTGTCATGGACTGAAACACTGCTGAGGTGGAGGCAGTGCCTGCCCACTGGCATCCCTGTCCCTCCCCAGAGTCTGCCATGTGTCTGGGAACACTTGCTCTGCTCTCACGTTTCCAGGTCTGCAGGATACGAACACCACACAGAGCGAGCTCACGTGCTCTGAGGCGCTCAGATGGTGGATGGGATGGAACAGGGTGGAAGCTGCACCCCCTGTTGCTTTCAGGCCAGGCATGCAGTGGGATATATGACATTTCCAGCTCACATCCGTGCCTGTGCAGTGCCAGGGTCTCTCTCACCTGAAGCTCTGACCTCCCAGATCTCCCAGCTCTGACCCGTGGCACGTGGAGCTCGTGTGGATTATAGAGAGTGAAGCAGCAGTACATCAACGAGACCGAAGCGTAGAAATGCATCTGGCAGAGGGGGGGAAATGAAATCATATATATTCATTACATTTATTTAGTGATGTGAAGCCTCCCGGAGCCCATAACACCCCGTATCTGCCGTCATCATTCACCCAGAGCCGCGGCAGCGCCGCCGGGACAGAGCGTGGCAGATGGCCAGGAAGCCAGCACAGCACCGCCGGGCTGGGACGTGATGGATGCCTGCAAGGACAGGCATCTCCGCCCTGGCCCCAGGGAGAGGGGAAGGAGGCAGAGTGGAATTACGTATCCTGGAAATTGGAGAATTTCCCTGTCAGCTGAGTCCTGGGGTATTTCAGTGTCCCCTCGGGTGGACAGCGGTGCTTGCTTGGGTGAGGAAATTGCGGTGCACAGGTGTGCAGGGCACCCAGAATGATCCAGGTGCCCAGTGTCCCCTGCTGGAGGCTCAGATGCTGTGGTCACATCACTTAGCAGGGATAGAACCTTTACGTGTTCGCTAACTCAAGGTGTCAAGTCATCGATTAGGAATGCAGACTCAGCAAACCCTGGGTGATAGATGGCCTGTGACATATTTAACTTACAGAGAAAGCCTCTATTGCTTGGAAATCTTTGTAGGTTGATAAATTGTAGGATCTACCACAAAATCCATAATAATGTGTTTTTCTCTGTAGCGCAGTTAGAAATGATAAGGTACCAAATGTTGCCAGAGATGAAAAAGCTTCAAAGTGTTTGCAGAGGTATTTTAATTCATTAAATCTGCAGAACAGTTGAAAAATTAATCAGAACGGTTTTGCTGCAAGTTTCTCAGCTTTTTCTTCTCCTGGACTGGCCAATGTCTCATGATGACCTGAACCTAATCAAGCCCTTGAGTTCTCATCCTGGACAGAGATTTGGCAAACAAACAAAAAACCCTTACAAAGACACATTTTCAGCTCCCGTTTAGCTCTTATTTAGAAGAAATATAGTTTCATTTAAAGGAATTGTGAACCTTTACATCTCGTCATGTACACCCTTGTCAGACAGGTCCCAGGAATTGATGTTCACTGTAACACGCAGTGTCTACTCCAGATAAAAGGAAATCCAGATACCTTCACAGAGAGACTGGTGCTGCCAGCTCCAGCTGATCTTCTGTGAGAACTCGGCCTGGAGTCACCAGCCAGCCCAGACCTCTGCCTCGAGCGCATGCATTCAATTATTTAACAAGGAAAATGGGCTCCTGTAACTAATAAAATATCTGATTTAGCCCCTTAATCCCACTCTAACATCTTTAAACCAGTGCCAACACAGGTGAGACCTCTGGGAGAGGAAAACTAAATATTGCTGCCTGCCTCGTGGCTTGCTTTCAAACCTACATTTCATTCCATCTCTGTTGTTCAGAATTAATGTTGCAGGGAGAGTGGCAGAGAGCTTTTCTAGGAAAGCATGGCAAACGCCCAGCTCCAGCAGGAACCAGCCTACCGCCGTGCAGATCTGCTGGAACATGGGGAATTCATCCCGGATTGCAAAGGCTGGGCTGGGCTTTTTTTTTGTTGGGTTTTTTTTTTTGTGAATGCTCAGCTTTTAGCGATATGAGAAAACCAACTCATGGGTCAAAGCTCTCAGAGCCAATCTTTCTGCCTTATTTTTCAGGTTTTAAGAGACGATAAAGCCCAGCAGGTGGGAAGGAAGAGATGGAGCAGGGCAGGTTTTCATTCTTCCGTGAGTAAATTCGTGGTTGCAATCTCTCCAGCTCCTGGAGCGGGGGCCTGACGTAAGGAGACAGCAGAGCCCAAACCTTCCCTGCAGCATTGTGAGCTTCGCTGGGCTGACACCAGGAACGGATTTGGCTCTCCCGAGGCTCAGCTGGAGATGGGGTGGCTTTCAAAGAGCTTAGACTCTGTCCCAGCATATCACCCCTCACTGGTTGATCACTTTTACTGCAGACTCTGACAAGAGGTAGGAAATTATCATTAAAGATGCCCCTCAGAAAGGCTCTGAGCCATTTTCTATCAGATTTACACTGTGTCTGGAGGAGTGAGGCAAAAAGCTTCTCCCTTCACACCTTGTCCTCTAATTCTGCAGCCCGTGGAGCTGGCTGGGGTTAAAGGGATGACACAGAGGGAAAACTGTGCTGTGAACCAGGTCTGGAGAAGCCTGGGAGATCAGCACACACCAGCGCTCTGCTTTTAGTCTGATATAGGTCGGCCCTCAATTTTGATCACATTAGCAAGAGTAGGGAAAAAAAAAAAAAAGGCAGAAAGTTTGACATTCTCTGGTTAAAAAAAAATAACATTTGGGTTGCTTGCAGTGAAGAAGCATTGGGTTAAAAGTCCAGGAAAATTTGGGGCAGGCTATAGCTATAAATGTACCGAGCATCCTTCCCGGTATCTATTTCACACACAGCCTCGGTTTCTTGCATATTTTCTATTTTTGTTTTCTTTAATGGGTTTCAGCCGTGATATTTTTAAGAGCGCTGTTCTGCGCGTAGCAGCTGCCATTGCCACGCTCCCAGCCTGGTTGCCATGGCTGATACACGGGGCTTGTGCCAGAATTTTGTTGGTCAACAAGTCCCCGTCAGCGCCGTTGGGCAGCGTGTTTCCGCAGCTATCCGTGCAGAGGGGCATCCTCGGGTGGTGGGATGCTCAATCTCCTTTTTAAAGGACTCGGCCTAAGTGTGCTGCAGGTCTGTAGTGTTCAGTGGGACTATTTAGCACCCTAATAGCTGAACTCTTTCCAAATTAGCCGGAAAAGCGAGCGCGACGATTTTTAACGCAGCGCCGGTGGAGCAGCTCGTTTGTGCTAATCAAAAGGGAGTGATCAGCTCAAAAATGTCCCCTCTTAATTTAATTCATGGACTTCAAAAATAAGTTTCTTCAGATGCAGGTGCCTTGAGAACATCCGTTTTTAACACATTTGAAGTGGTGAATTCCTCTCACTGGACTTAATTAGGGACAGGTATTAAAACAAATTGGGGAAGAAGAGCTTAGAAGAAAAGTGGTTTTATTAGGAAAGAACTGTAGGGCGCTTTAATTAATGCCAGAACAGCTGTCCTTAAACTGTTTCTCTCTTACGAGCAGATTATCCCACCAAAGGCTGAGAGGCCGTGGCAAATGAGGAGCAAGTTCTGTTCACAGATTCTGGTCCCCGCCTGCTCCACAGTTACCAGAAATCACGGAGCATTTGCCTGGTCCTGCCTTGGATTGCAGCATTTCTCTGTTTTCTTACAGCGTAGACTCATCCCAGTTTGTTTCTGAGCGAATTGCTTTTTTGTTCGTGTTGCATATTCCCCAAACAGCCGTATTAGTGGTGGCAGCATGTCATTTTGATGGTGTTATGACAATGTGACGCCAAACTGGTATTAACATAACGTTTCTTTTTAAATCTTGTCTGGAAACATATTGTTCTCCCTTGCCAGCGCTCCTCCGTTTCTCTCACCCCTCGCCATGGTGCTGGGTTTTCTTCTGGTTGAACTCAGTTGTTGCAAGAGGGCCAAAACACAGCACGTGCAGAGGAACCTTGCTGATCATTTGGGTGATAGGACCGAGGCAAAAAAGAACAAACCTGTTTGCCCAAAGCCATCCAGAAGCCTCTCCTGCAGGAGATCCCCAAGCCCACATTTCCCTGCCTGGCATCCTCCTTCCTCTTGTGCTTCCCTTTGCTCAGATTTATTGAGTTTAGATTTATGAAGTTTAGGTTTCAGGATTTCCCGTTGCTCCCATGGAATTACTTATATTTCTTTGATATTTCCTTCTACAACCTCAATTAAAAGGTGGACTCTGATGTCCCCAAATGGTGAAGTCGGTCTTAAATTCAGAGAACTGCACCAGGAGCTGGCAGGGAGCCCCAAGACCGGAGGCTCAGCCTCCCTGTGTGACTGAACCAGCAAAATCTGGGGGAATCTTCCTCCTCACCTCCTCACCTCCCCGCAGGGGTGAATATGCTCTGCTCCAGGATG
The DNA here is from genome assembly GCA_013398855.1 of Mohoua ochrocephala. Classification (NCBI taxonomy): domain Eukaryota; kingdom Metazoa; phylum Chordata; class Aves; order Passeriformes; family Acanthizidae; genus Mohoua; species Mohoua ochrocephala. The sequence continues at coordinate 75,847 of VZTA01009475.1, forward strand.
GCTTAGAGTGCTGCTGGCTGCAGGATTTTCCTGGCTCTCGGCCCATCCGTGCTGAAGGGAGGATGGGAGGGGGTCCTGTGACATAGGAAAGCTCTGTGACAGTCACTGATGGGGTGAAACTCCTTCTTTCCAACAGCCACAGGCGCCATCCCCATCGCCCTGCACCTCTGCACCCCACAGCTCCTCCTGCCCCCTTGTCCCCAGCCCCTTCCTCGCAGCAAACCTTTGCTCAGGTTTGATTTTTGCCTGTTTGTTTTCCCACCCCTCCTTCTGCTCCCTGACCTGACAAGCGCTCCTTTTAGCAGGGTATTAATTATCATCGCAGTGCTGGGACTGGTAATTATCCCTCCCTTGTGCTTTCTGGGCTTCCCAGCACGGCTTGCAACGAGGACAGGGTGAAACAGCTCAGCTGGCAAGGGGCTCATGGTGTGTGTGTGTGTCTCGGAGCTGTGGTAATTTTCCTGTGCCCGAGAGCCGGGAATGAGATGATGAAGAAGAGGAAAGGGAGAAAATTGTGTCTTTGGAGTGAATGGAGAATGGAAGAACTCAGCCCGTAGCCTTTAACCAGGGCGCTTTCTTCCCAGTGGCTCCCACAGTTTATAATGGGGAGGAAAAATAGGAGTTACTTGAGGCTGTCCACCAGGAGAAGGAGAAGCCCAGGAGGGCTGTGAGGATGATAATGATGTTTGCCAGTGCTGAGCTACTCCCTCGTAACAACACACACGGGGCAAAAATCAGAATAAAGATGTAAAGAGGGAGAAGATTTGCAGGATGTGGCTACACCTCTTCCTCTCTGGGTGTTTATATGGGGCAACTGCAGCAAGTTTTGGTTTTTGGGGGATCACTCGTGTTTCCTCACGGGGCTCATGTGGGCAGAGCAAGCATTGGTTCTCTCACTGGTATCAATTACCATGCTCCTGCCTGGTTTACTCATTTAGGACCTTGCATTTCACTGAACATTTTAAATGAAAAACTCTGTGTTGAACTCTGCCCCCTCACGCCAGCACAGTAATTCTGTAATACTTTGCCGTATTTTGGTGCCAAAATTACCCAGCCAGGGCTGATGCTCTGAAATGCTCATTGTGCCAGGGCTGCCCTGGCCAAAGGGACCTGCCCTGGGAGGTGAGGGCCATGCCGAGCCCAGCGAGGAGGCACCATGTGGGATGGCAGAGCCAGAGAGCATCGAGGTGGGAGCCTGGACGCCTTCCAAGGCACAACGCTACTGCCACTGCCAGAAATGCAACAGCTCTCTGACATCAATGGAGTGAAAAAAAAAGAAAAGAAAATACTCCTCTCTGGCCAAAACTGTGAATTTTTCTTCGGCAAAATGACAACACTGTGCTAGTGAAAATTGCCTTTCCTTGCAGCAGGGAGGGGAAAGGGAGATAAAAATGAAATAAGCTGTGCTTTCCTTCCCTTTATGTCTTTTTTGCAAACCTGTAAGGATTCTTTCTGTCTTTTCCCCCCACCACAGTTTCCTGCAGCAGTGAGAAGTTTTATTACAATTTATTGTGCGCTTTTCTAGGAATTTAGGGGTCTCAAGCAAATCACAGCCCCAGCCCGGTGAGCACAGCTAATAGTTGTAGTAAGAGGCAGGGTGTGCTCTGAGCAGCTTTTATTCGAAATAGAGAAGACAGGTGTCTGGGGGAAAATGGATGAAGACCCTTTCCCACAGCCACCCCCAAACAATCAGTGCCAGGAGGAGAAATGAAATCCACATCTCCTCCCTCTCTGTGAAAACCTGTCCAGTGGGGGACTTTTCCTTGGTGTTAAGGATTAATTGCAGCGATGGAGCTGGGATGCTGAAGTCCTAAGCTAGAAACCAGCAACCTGCCCTGGCTGTTTCTCTGTCCCATGCCCGACGTGGGGACAAATGTCACATGGGACACTTGAGGCCATGCGCTGACCCATTTGTTTGCAGCCAACAGACATTCCCACATGCAGCATCTAGGACACTGTGGGATCAAACTCTGCAGCTTTTCCCTTTGATGGTCGAGAGCACAGGAGGTTCTTGACTTGGAGGACATTTATCCCACAGAGATGCCCCAAGCAGGTAAATCCCCACTCCATCCTGGCTGGCCACCTCATCCCTGGGGAATTAGGCAGAGTCGTTTGCCCGTCATTAACGGGAGCAGACAAAAACAGGGCCACCAAGGTGGTGATCAGCCCTTGGTGGCCAGGACAGAGTTATCCTGGGAAATTGAATCCTCAAACACATAAACCTTTGCAGCAAGGTTGACTCGAGCCTCATCTCCTACACAGTGGAGCCAGTCTGGCTTTTGGCCTCGAGGCTAAGAAAGATGATCCTTGGCTCTTAGCTCTGCCTGAGACTCCCTATGTACCTTTGGTCAAATCACCTTGAAGAGGATGGAGGGAGATTCAGTGCAGCAGCTCTTGAGGGTGGACAGTGCCAACTTTCCATGTGCTTGAAGGAGTGGAGCAGGTGCAGCACCAAACTGGAGCTGCTGAGAGTTCCAGTACAGCTTCATCCTCCTCCTCCCTCACGGCTGGTGTGGGGCAGCCATGGATAACAGGCAGTCTGCACTGGCTGCCTCTTGTTTGGCTGCTCTGTCTCCAGCTCAGCGAAGACAGTCCAAGTACGATCCAGAATCACCACGTGCCTCAATTTCCCCATCTGTTAAACGAGGATCAGCCTCGATGGCAGCTTTGGGCTGTCAGCGTTGCACTGCCACGCAGAACCTGACAGAAAAGGCTTTCTCAGTGAGGGGGATCAGCACCCCGGAGCTGAGCTACTCCCCTGGTTGGACATCCCCCATCCACGGTGGCTCTGCTGATTTTGGGCATGTGCTCATCCTTTCTTCACGCCAGATAAGGAACTGGCTCAGGAAACCGCATCCATCCTGCATCTCGTGTGAAGGCAGATTGTTCACGGGCGGAGGAAATCTCCTGGAGAGTGAACCTTGTCAGCAAAAATGCAAATATTTAGAGACAAAGTGTTCATTACAGCAGAACTTGATTTCAGGGTCAACCCTTTTTGCAGCAAATTGTTAGCCAGCTAAAATGTTTATTGTCACCACACTCTGGCAGTTTTGACAGTACCTATCAAGTTGAGCTTGACAATATCTGCATACGGCTTCTCCAGCTTTCCCTCACGCAGCCATGAACAGGATTTAAGACAGAATAAAACAGTCAACAGATAATTGGAGCTATCCCCTCCTTTGTGGAAAAGCCAGGGCTGCCATGGGCCAGGGGAGATGTTTAGACTGTGGGTGAGATGGTGCTGGGGCACACAGAGAAATATCTCGGTGATTTTATTTATTTCAGATGCAAAACTGCACACATGGAACAATAATCCACCCCCCCCCCCCTCCCCCCACCCCAGTCTGGCAGTGCATCAACAGAAATCAGACTACAAAGGGACGGTGTTTCCTTTGGTCTTTTTCTGTGTGAGCCACATGGCTTCCCAGGCCCCTCAGCAGGGAGCCACCCAGACATCAGCGGAGTTTCTGTGATTCTTCTCCATCCCCATTTGTGTTCTCTTCTGCTCCCCTCCATGCCTGCACAGGACTGAGGCCAGTGGCACCTGGGAAGAGGATCACACTGATGGCAAGCTCGGACTCCACAGGGATGAGCTCCCACCTCTGCACTGTGCTCCAAGACCGGGGGATGGACGGGGCCAACTCCGCCTCGCTGCTGAGCAGGGGAAAGGGGAGGCAGCAGCAGGAATTTTGGGAAAACAAGAACCGGGGTGAGATGCTGATGAAAACACCTCGGAGTGGACAAGGCAGCTGCAGCCACAAGGCCTCTAATACAGTTTTGGGGCTTGCTCTGCTAGACAAAAGACAGCAGATATGCGGCTCAAGGAGGGACTCTTTTTATCCTGCTTTTTGCTCCTCCATTCCTTTACCTTTTCCCCCAGCTAATGCTCAGGGAAGGTGAGCCAGTCTGGAGCCACTGTGAAGTGGTTTTGTTTCCTTGCTTGCTGGAGCCGAGTGAAGGCTGTTTCATCTCAACAGGCTGCTCCCAACACCCCTTAATTTGAGAACTCCTGCATGCAGGCAGCAATGGAGTTGAGTGACCTTGCTGAATCCCGGCCGCTGCAGCTGCCGGAGAACAGGGGAGGAAAAGAAAAGAGGGGAGGAGGAAGAGGCACTTTGCTGTCTCCCATTAAAGCCCCAAGAGGCTGAAGATGAGAGAGCGGAAGTTTCAAATTGCCAGAACGTAATTCTGAAAGTCATTTTCCAAGCGCAGAGCTCTCTGCAATGTCACCTCTCATCTTCCAAGGTGGGGATTGAAGGGACAATAAAGCACGGAATATTCTGCAAAGGCAGAGCTGCTAATTCAAAGAGGGAAGAGGTGCCAGTCCCCAAACGGGCTGTGTCACACCCCTTTCTGCCGGAGAGCTGAGCACTCAGATGCAGCCGTACAAGGGGCCCAGCTCCAGCTCCTTTCCTGAACCATATCCAGCCTGGATGCAGGACCCAGCTGGCTTATCCAGGCCCTTCTAAGAGCAAGGGTCTCAAAAGAAGTCCCCCTATTCAACAGCTGGATTTTTAATTTGACTCAGACTCCTGACTTTCAATCCAATGGCAATGATAATGATTATTGTGATGATTATTTTCTCAGACCTGCCTGAGACCAGCAGAAGACCGTGACAGATGTGTGGAAGAAAAGGTGAGCTTAGATATTCGCACCCCCGTGCCCCAACCCAGCAAAGCTGTCCCTCCCTGCTCTCTCTTCCAGCCCTCTGCCTGCAAAGAAATCTGGGTTAAGGAGTTGGATGTATTCAATGAAGAGTTTGGCCCAGAGTCTTGCCCCAAAGAGTGAATTGTCCTCTTTTCCTGCCAACCTTTGCCAACCTTCATTCCAACTGCATCCCCCACTGTGTTTCTAAAATAAAAAATACCCAAATATGCAGACATGTCTTCTGAGATAAATTCCTTTCAATTCTCCTTCACTTAATATCAGCTTTGTCCCATCCTCCTTATTACTGGTGCCAACTGTCCCTCCAAGCACAGGTTTTTCCCCTTTCCCTTTCCCAAATTACTGGAGCTGAGACTGGGCCAGGTTTGCTCTCTTTTTGCAAATGAGCTTATTTGCCCACCCAAAGGAGGGTGCTGAGTTTTTACACTGACAACCAATTTCTGCCAAGCAATCCCTTTTCTATCCCACTTTCAGAAATGACACTTTTCCTTCTCTTTAGGCCAGGGCTGATCCATGGAAAGAGCTGGCCTTGTTTTAACCTCAGGTGATGAGCTGGGAGCAGGGGGTCCACAACCTACAGACAGCACTTTGCCCTCTAAGCCAACGAGGTATCAAAGTTCAGTGCTATCCCTGGTTAGTTATTATTATTATTGTTGTTATTATTATTATTATTTCCTGGTAACTATTCCCCTGCTTTTCCATCTGGGAGGCCAGTGAGAGTAATGCTCGCTGGCCCGTATCCAGTTTTCTCCAGCTGGGATCAGTTTAGTCCAATGTTGCCATCTGTCCTCTGAGGCAGGTGGACATCCTTTTCCATTTTGGACCTCTCCCAGAACCAATTCCCCCTTTCCCTTCCCCAGTGCACCCTGGACTCTACCAAAGCATCCAACAAGCTGCATGTGACCATCATTAGACTTGTGCATTTCTAAATTGACTTGGGCAGGTGAGAGTCCAGTGACTGGACCGTTGGCTGCCCAGAGCCCTGCCAGCCTGCGGATTGCCCTCAGGGCAGTGGCCTCTGTCCCTGTCCACAGGGTCAGACGGGGGCTCAGGTGTGCACAGGGTGCCCAGAGAAACTGTGGCCGCCCCATCCCTGGAAGTCTCCAAGGCCAGGTTGGACAGGGCTTGGAACAACCTGGGCTAGTGGAAGGTGTCCCTGCCCATGGCAGGGGGTTGGAATGAGATGGTCTTTAAGGTCCCTTCCAACCCAAACCATTCCATGACTGGGCTCCCTGGGGCTGCTTCGCCTGGGGGAGAATTGGGGGGTGTGTTCCCTTCCCCCCTGCACTGGGACGTGCCCGTTGTCGCTTCTCCTCTCCCCTAATTACCGGCAGGAGGGATGCGCGGAGCCCCCGCCCGCTGAGGAGGACGGGTCCCCTTCCCCTGCTCCCCCCGCTGCCAGCCCGGGGGGGGGGGCCGGGAGGGGGGTGCGCATCCCCGGGGCGGGGGCGGCGGGGACCGGATTGGCCGCCGAGTGCGCTGCGAGGATTTTGCGGCGCGGCCCCATTGGCCGCCGCCGCCCATAAGTTTTTGCTCCGGACGGGAACTTTTCCCAGGGATGATGGAGTAACCCCGGGCGGCTCCGCGCCCGCTCCCCCCGCTCCGCGCCNCAGGCAGCCACCGCCACCCGGCAAGGATGAAGCTCTGCGGGACTTTCCTCGGTTCGTAGCCGTTCGCCGGCGGATGCGGGGGGGGCGGTGGGAGTGGAGGGAGGATATTCTTTAGCGTGTCTCCCCCGTTTCTCCTCTAAAACACTTGAGTTGCTTAATTCCGCCTAAGTCACGCCTTGGCGAAGGGGCTCGGTCACCGAGGGCTGGGGAATGCGGACCCGCAAACTGCCCCTCCTTGTTTTATAGCGTTTTCCCCCCAGTTAGGCGGTAGGAAGAGGTTCCCGAGTGTATTTCGGAGCGCAGGTCTCCCGTGTTCGCGTTTCGGGAGCGAGGTGCCGGTGTCACCCCCGCCCCTCCTCGCTGCGCTCCGGGCTCCGCTGCGAAGGGGCTACAGGTGCGGGGGGTGCGCGGCCCCCGGTGCTGCCGCTCCGAGGAACCGGCGGGACTCTGTCCCCGGTGCCGCGGGTTTCACCTAATTACAAAGGGCGAGGAGCGAAGGGGAGGGGGGCAAGGAGAAAATCCTGTTTTCTGCAGCTTCTGGTCACAGTTCTGCTGGGGAAAAGGGTGGTGGTGGTTGGTTTGGTTTGGCTTTGTGGTTTTTGCCCCCTCCCCCCACCCCCACTTTGCACTTTGCTGGATAATAAAGGGGTGAGGGGGATGTTCTTAAATAAAAAGTTAGTTCGTGCCCGTTCAGCTGGGTGTGTGTTTCAGCGCCTGCATTACCCGAGGCACAAAGGAGGAAGTTTTGGGATAATGCGAGGTGCCTCTTGCGAAAGACGGTGATTGCTCCAATTGTTGTTCTTCAGGGAGAAAAGAGCTCTAGATTTGGCTTAGACAAAGGCATTGCCTCTTCGGCAAGGACCCGCCCAAATCGGAGCGAAGGGGCGCGCTGGAGAGCGAGCAAAGGGTTATTAAAAGTTTTTTTGTGCCTGTGCATGTTGTTCCATCTGCCAGGGGCCTGTAGTGGGCAGGTTTCTTCGCAACCCTTCAGCTGTTCCATATACAATATTAATGCTGGCCATTTCTATTCGGCATACAACAGCACTAATTGTAGTCTGAGGCATTAAGGCAGCCAGCCCATCTGCATAGAAGCTTTCAGAAAGAAACAAGGAAAAAAAAATCTTTCACCCCCAGCTGGTAACCGGAGAAGTTGGTGCCAATTACAAATGCGTAAAGTTTGAGATCTAATTTTCTTTGAAACAGACTCAAAGAAGCCCATGGAACACAGCGCGGTGGGTTTATGGCTGTGTTTACACAAGCAAATGGAGTTTTATTTTAAATAATTTCAAACTTGAAGAGCTTGATCTGAAAACACGAGGGAGGGGGAAATGGCATGGAGAGCAGGGAAGGGGCGTGAAGGGAATCTGCTTTTAAAAATCCTCTCTGGGTTCAGCTCTGAAGGTGCCCTGCAGGCAGGGACTCTCGGAGCCCCCGTCTGAAACCCCCTGAAGATGAAAATACGTGAACATTTATTTTAGACCGCTCAGCTGCACGGCTCCCTTTAGAGAAGCGACGGCTCTTTGAGACCTGGAAACGCACGATAATTATCTCCTCCCTGAAAACAGCTGTGGAGTGACTCTGGAGAGGTTTACGGACTGTGAGTGGGAGAAACACTATAAAAAAATGGCTGAAAAATACTTTAAGAGGGCGGCACTGCGCAAGAGGGAGCGGGCTGAGCTGTCCCTGGTGCTGACCTGCCGCCGCCTGCAGCCCACGCGTGGCCTCGCGTTCCCCCGCGGGCTCCTCCAGCGTGAGGCGTGGGGCTTTTGGCCTGAGACGGAGATTTTCTGGGGGTAGGAGGGGATTTGGGGGCTGCGAGATGGGAATTCCTGAAGTTGGTGGCGGTGAGAAACTCCGGGGAAGGCGCCGCTTCTTCGCAGCGTTTTGGGAGGAGAGCGGAGGGAAGTCTGGCGAGTTTGGGAACAAAGAAAAGCCAAACACCCTCTCGCAGCCCCGAGCTCAGCCGGATGGTATCAGGGCTGTCAGCTGCCTTAGAGCTCGTAGGTGCGTCGCGTGTTAATAAATGCAACAGCAGCAGTAATAAAATTCCTCTCTTAACGCTCGGAGAGGCACATGTGTGCGCTCATATCCATGCAGGCTGCGTGCGCTCCAATTTATGGGGGAGCACACGCAAGTAAACACACTTCCCTGCTGCCTCCCTGCCGAATCTATTGTGCTTTTGTTTCTCAAGTTTTAGCATTACGGCTCTAAATGAAACAGCGGTGGAGAGGAGCAGGCAGCATTGTGAGCGGAGGGGAGCCGAGTCCACCCAGCCCTCCCTTTGATTCTATCGCGGGTGCAGAACAATGGAGATGCAGTGTAGCACCAGGCCTGCTGCCTGCAGATAAGAGTTTAATAGAATTTCTGAATGCCAAAGGTTTAGGATGTAAAATATCCCTGTCTTCGTGGTGTGTCCAAAGGAGATAGAAAACAGCTTTTCAGGAGTACTCTCTGCTGAATATCTCCTTTATGTTAATGGTTTAGGAGCACACCAGGCTGGCAAGCCATGGAAATGGGCATCCTAACAACCTCCAAAGCGGCCTCAACAGTTTAAAATTAGTATTTCTGCCACCCTCTCCTCAATAAAATCCCTGAGATGGGAAATCGAATCACGCCTTTCTGCCATCTGCCCTGCAATGGTCTGTGGGTGAGGTGGAATTGCCAGCAGCACCTACTCAAGCCCAATCTGCTGGGTTTTGGGCAGTTTGGGAGGCTTTTCCCACTCCTGCCTACACCTCTCACCCGCTCAGGGTGGGGGTGAGCTGGAGAAGAGTCTGGGGCCCCGCAGCTCTGGACCTGGAGTTTCCCACAGGAGAGTGCATCCTCAGCAGGATTCAGCTTTCCCTGCCAGGCTCTGCCTCAGCTCTCTGAGGACTCCTGGGGTTTCTGTCCATTTGTGAGCTCCCGCATCTTTTTGGAAATCTTCATTAAGATGACAGGAAAGTCTTAATTGTCTCGGTGATGCTGGGGACAGCACGAGGGTGCAGGGAAAAGCACTGGGTAGAAAACTGTCGTTTCCCCCCCCTCGCCTCCCCAGCCCGTGGGGCCGCAGCCTGCCCGTGTTTTCCTCCGCTGTTTCCGAAAAGTTGCGATCCAAGTGCTAATGCCCGTCTGGCAGGGGGCAGGGATGCGATGTGCTAATGCCCTTCCTGCCGCACCGTGCCGGGCTCTCTCCCCAGAGCCTCCCTCCCTCCAGCTCGGCGAGGACTTTCTCCTCCCGGGGTGGCCGGATCTCCACGAAACGAGCATTTTCGAGGAAAGACGATGCTAACTCGTGGAAAGTGTGGCTCTTTCTGGCAGGAAAAGATGCAAAATGCAAGAACGTGCACTTTTCTCGCTTAGAAACAATCCCTAAACTGCTTTAGTCACCGTTTTCTTTTAGGACTTTTCCTTATGTTGTTCTTCCCATCCCAACACCCACGATGTAAACCACCTTCCCCGGGGTGAGGTGCTGTCAGCTGGGAACAGACATTGTGTCTTTTTTTTTTCTTTTTTTTTTTTTTGCTTTTAAGGGGAGGGGAAAAAAAAAATTAAAATATTTATACACCTTTTAACCACCGGCTTTTGAATATGTATATCGGCTAATATGCAATACTTCCAGGTTCATAGAGGCGATAAATTTCCCAGTCTGTTCTTTATGGTGATAGGTCATCTTCCTAACCACCAATAAATATTGTAAAGTACTTTCGCTGGAGCTGTGCTAACCCAGGGCATCTGTCACTCGCTGCTTGCTGCTATTAGGAATTATTGGGCCGTACCACGCGCCGGGATGCGCGGGGGGGACGCGGAACGGCGCTCGTCGCGCTCGCCGTCCTTTTGTGTTGCTGCTGTCAGAGGAGCCCCGAGCCTCGTGCATATTAATTATGAATCAGCTCGGGTAAAATCATTCACCTTCTGCCGGGTCTTGGGGAGGGGGGCAGCGTGAGGAGAGAGGGGCCGGCGGGGCTGGGAGAGCCCCAACTCTCGGTGCACTCGAGGCAGCCGCTCCATCTCTCTCGCTCGCTCTCTTTGATGCTATACTGTAAATTTATTTCACCTCAGAGAGTAAACAGATATATTGCAACCCCAAGGGTTCATGGGTAGTGTATTTACAAAGGGAAGGCGCAGCAAGCCCCCTCTGTGCCATTTCCATTAATGAGAGCGGTCATTAAGTAAATGAGACATTGCCTTTAGCAGGCTTAAGAGTTCACACACTAAGGAGTATCAGATATTTAATTGAAACCAACAACCCGTCTTACACGCGTGTTACTGGTGTAGGGAAGTGGGCTGCCCTCCAAGAACTCTCCCCCCACAACCTCCCCCATGCAAATTTCATGATTGGTTTCCGTGATGTCATTTTGTAAAGGGGCAGACAATAGCTGTGGGGAAAGGTAAGTCAATATTATGTTCTTTCGCTGACAAAGGCAGATAATGCTGGCTTTTTTTTCTTTTTTTTTTTCTTTTTTTTCCCCCCTCTTTTTTTTTTTTTTTTTTTTTTTTCCCCTCCCTCCCCTCCCCTCCCTTGGATTGAGACAGAGGGGAAAGGCTTTCGGAGCACACAGTTGATGTAAACAGACGCAGGCGTTTCGCCTTTACAGCACGAAGGCTGGGTTGTTGTTTTGAAAATTGCACTGGAGAACCGAGGGGATTTTTATGATGATCATCATGCTCCTAGGTCCATCTTTGCTCGCTCGCTCTCTCGCCGGCTGCGAGACGCTAGTGGACATGTTATGCTTCTGACTGAAAAGAGGTTGAATAAGATGAGAAAGGAGGAGATTTATTAAAAAAAAAAAGCAAAAAAAAAAAAAAGCACAACGTCGCATTCAGCCGGGAAACTTTCTGAATATTTCTGGAAGAGGATGCTTGCCGGGTTTGTGAACCGCGAGATCGGTGGATGTTTATCCGGAGGGAGGTGTTAGCAGAAGACGCTCCCGGGCGCCGGGAGGAGTTTGCGCCGGCGGCGGCGGCCCCGCGGCCGCGGAGCTCTCGGAGGTGCTGACGGCCGGGCGGGACCGGGGCTCCACGCGTCCCTCGCCGCGCTCCCCTCACCCCCAGGCCCCTTCCTGCCAAAACTCCAGCCCAAGTCCGCGGCTCCGCACTCCTGGGGCGTTGGGGAGCTCCGCGGCCCCCCTTGCCCCGGGGACGCGGGTGCGGAGGGCTGGCGGCTGCTCCCTCCTGCCACTGCCAGACTTTTCTTTTTTCTCCTTTTTCTCCCTTTCCCCCCCTCTTCTTTCCGATTATTGCCTACTTTAGAGTTCTCTATTTATAGCAGCGAGGCACAAGGGAAGTGTGCCATGTTTGTGGATTTCTCTCTATACGTTGACCACGAAAGAAATCTGCGTGTTCTTATTTTTAGCTTGCTCGGAAGAGGCTTTGCTTGGCTAATCTCTTTATCAATTTTAGCAAAGTTTGTTGTTGTTGTCGTTCCGTGGGTTATTCGGAGAGGGAGCGAGGGGCAGGGGGCTGGTGCCTGAGGATGTGCTGGCGCTGCCATCGACCCCCGCGAGTTGGGCTGAGTTTGGGGTGCAGTTTGCCGGCGGGTAGGACCGACCCTCCTCGGGGAGGCGGCCCTTCAGGGGGGTCGGCACGCTCGGAGGCTCTCCCACACAAAGGGGCAGCTCGTGGGGATCGGCGCTCTCGGAGCGGGAGGCTTGGGGCACGCCAGGCTCCCCGGAGCCGGGCAGGGGAAGGGGGCAGGTTGCCCACTGGCCCCCTCGACCCGGCCGGGCAGCAGTGCGGGGGCAGCCGCTCTCCTCCCGCTATTGTTGAGCCCCCTCGCTTCGAGCAGCCGCTGAAAACAAGTGCGAAAAGCCCCGGCTAAACCCTCGTCATCGCCCTGCCGCTACTTTTAGTTATTATTTTTTTCTTTCTTTCCCTTTCCCTCTCTCTCGTTGGCTCATCTGCTGTTATTATCAGCCTTTTCCATATGGCCACTTTAATTAATGGCAGACAAAA